>ML373309.1:41477-69935 GCA_005239525.1 Nicotiana knightiana | reverse complement strand
AAGGCCTGGCTAACGCCAGGGCAGGGCTGGCCATAGCAGGCTAAGGCCTGGCTAACGCCAGGGTAGGGCTGGCTTTAGCAGGTTAAGGCCTGGCTAACGCCAGGGTAGTCCCGGGTCACTTCTTTTCGACTCTTGAGCGTATTTTCGACGTTTATGCTCCCATTTAGCTCGGCTTCCGTTTCTAATTCATCTACACATAAAATAAGCTCCATTAAGCACATAACAAGTGTAATTTTATCATTAATGCGCATAAAATGTGAGGTATATCACATGTTAAACTATGCAATTTAGTCTCGCATCAATATGTTCCAATGGTTTGGAAGTTGCTCGCCTTACATGGTGCCGAGCTTGTAGGATTCTTTGCCGATTACTCCGAGGACGCGGTATGGTCCCTCCAAGCTCGGGCCTAGCTTCCCCTCATTAGGGTTTCGAGTGCTTAGGGTGACTTTCCTTAGGACTAAGTCTCCGGCCCCGAAATGTCGGAGGTTTGCTCTTAGATTATAGTTGTGACGACCCAAAGGGGTCATCACCTATTTTATTACCCATTCCGTACTTTTGAGGCCTTGAAAACGTCATCTGTAATTGCCTCAATTTGCATGCGCAGTCCGGGCGCGTAGCCGGATAACTTAAATATGAAATTCTGTGAAAAATGCTAAGATTTGATATTAAAATGAATAAATTTGACTTCAGTCAACATTTTGGATAAACGGACCCGAACCTGTGATTTGACGGTCCCGGAGGGTTCGTAGGAAAATATGGGACTTAGGCGTATGCCCGAAATCAAATTCCGAGGCCCCAAGCCCGAGAAATGAATTTTTGAGTAAAATTATTTTCTGAAAATATTTAAGAAAATTGAAAATGAAATATGATTAGAAAGTGATGGTATCGGGCCCGTATTTTGGTTTCGGCGCCCGGTACAGGTCTTATTTATGGTTTAAGCCCTTTTGTAAAGTTTGGTTGAAATCGGATGTCGTTTGATGTGTTTCGAACTAAAAATGGAAAATTTGATGTTTTATGAAATTTGATAGAATTCATGGATTTTGAGGTTTAATTCGATGTATATGATGTTATTTTGGCGATTTGATCACACGATTAAGTTCGTAGGATGTTGTTGAGTTAGTGCATGTGATTTTTTAGGAGCCCCGAGGGCTCGGGAGTGTTTCGGAGGTGTCTCAGAGTGATTTTGAACTTGGGAAAATTTGCTGGTTTTTGCTTCAGCTGTTGCAGGTCCATTTATTCTTCGCGATCACGAAGAATCTTCCGCGTTAGCGAAGCTTTAAGTTTTACTTCATCACGTTCGCGTCCATTCCCTCGCGATCGCGTAGGGTTATTTGACCCTGAGGGATTAGCCCTCTTTTCCTCTTCGTGTTCGCATACAGTTGACCGCGATCACGTAGCTTTACATGTCTCCTTCATCGCGTTCGCATGATGTCCCACACATTTGCGTAAGTCAACTTCTGGACCCCAGCTTTTTTAACTCTTTGCAATCGCGTCCTCCCTTCCGCGATCGCGATGGTCTGTCCAGTCTACCCTTCACGAACGCGACCTCCATTCCGCGATCGCGAAGTGCAATTTTTCCCAGTGGTATATAAATATTTCCAGAACCAGTAGCTACGGGATTTTTATAGAAAATAACAAACTTCTTTTTCTCCAAATCCCTTAGGCATCCATTGAAGTCATCCCTTATCAAAACTTCTTGGGTTAGTAAACTTTAACTCGTTTCCTTCATTTTTCTTCTATATCTAATGAATTCCTAAGCCTAAAACATGCGAATTAGAGTAGAAAATTGGGAATTTGGGTAGAGTTAGGCCCTTTTGAATTTTCTTGATTTAGACCTCGTTTTGGGGTCAAATTTGTGAACAAATTATATATTCAGGCTCGTGGGTGAATGGGCGACGTGGTTTTGGTCCGAGCCTCGTGTTTGGACCAAGCGGGCCCGGGGTCGAATTTTATTATTTTGAAAGAATGAACGGAGATGGGTAATTAGGCTATGTAATTGAATTATTGAATCCTTATAGATATACTTGAGTTGATTATGCCTAGATAATACCATGCCGGAGTTGAATTCTAAAGGAAAGGCGGTGTTAGAGGGTTAGTTGCTATACTTTGGACCCGAGATAAGTGTTTGGTCAAACCTTAGCTTGAGGGAATAGGAGTTGAGTATTATTTGTTATTTGCTAATTGTCAAATACGATGTATAGGCATGGTGACGAGTATCTATACATTGGTGTCTAGCCTGACCGAGGGTCCCTATATTGTGAATATTCTTACTTCGTTGCAATTTCTATGCCTAATTGATGATTTCTATATGATGTAAAGGATATGTGAAGAAATATGAGATATTACATCCTTTGGAGCATTGGCTCAAATTGTGAAACGAATAATGAAGATATATGAGATATTTCATTCTTTGGAGCATTGACTCAAGTTGTGAAACGAATAATGAAGAAATATAAGATATTACATTCTTTGGAGCATTGGCTCAAGTTGTGAAACGGATAATGAAGAAATATGAGATATTACATTCTTTGGAGCATTGGATCAAATTGTGAAACGAATAAATTATGAAATGAAAGTTAAAGAAAGAGAAAGAGCTATTGAAATATATCCTTGTCGGGTCATCGTTGTATAGTTCCCTTGCCGGGATTTAAGTCTTTGGTTGATGTTCCCTTGCCGGGATTTCTATTTTTATTCTGTTTACTCCCTTGCCCTTGTTTGTGATTGTTGTTTGGGTGAGGAAGAGTGTTAAAGCACGAAGGGTGATGTCGTGCCATGTTCTATATTGATTATGCACGAGGGGACATTCCGTGCCATGTGTTTTTATTATTATGCACGAGGGGACATTCCGTGCAATGTTTATACTGATTATGCACGAGGGGACATTCAGTGCCATGTTTTATATTATTATGCATGAGGGGACATTTCGTGCCATGTTTATATTGATTATGCACGAGGGGACATTCCATGCCATGTTTTATATTATTATGCACGAGGGGACATGCCGTGTCGCATATTTCAGTGTTTAATTTGTGTTGTTATTCGCCGTTATTATTTTTAGATATTTCAGACTGTTGATTTTCATTTCTGTCATTTTAGTATGTGCTATCTCTTACCCCCAGCATGTTCTCCCCATAATTGTATTCTTGTTTAGTTTCTGCTATACTATTGAACTGCACAGGTACACTTTGTTGTCGTGTCTTAGCCTCGTCACTACTTCGCCGAGGTTAGGCTAGGCACTTACTCAGTACATGGGGTCGGTTGTACTGATGCTACACCTGCACTTCTTTATGTTGTGCAGGTTACGCAGACAGACCATGAGGACATCATTAATGGGAGTGTCTTCCAGCTTATCCTAGAGGCTTCAAGGTATACCCGCTGGCGTTCGTGGTCCTTGGCGTCTCTTCCATCCCTTTGCCTTCACTTCTGTCTTGTTTTTCCTCTAGTTTCAGGGACATTCATGTATTTCCTTTCAGACTTTGTACTTAGCACTCTTATAGGCAATTCGTGAGTTTGTGACTCGGGGTTTTTGGAAAATTATGCGTCGATGTATTATGTTGTCTTTACTTAGTTTGAAAACCATACTTATTTATTTCCGTTGTTAAGTTGTGAACCGTTTAATTTATTCTAATAAATCGATGTAAAATATGCCAGTTTATCTATACACGTTGCTTGTCTAGCGGGTTCAACGTTAGACGCCATCACGGCCCGATGGTGGGATTTCGGGGCGTGACAAGTTGGTATCAGAGCACTAGGTTACTTAGGTCTCACAACTCACAAAAAACTTGGTAGAGTCTGGGGGATCGGTACGGAGACGTCTGTATTTGTCCCACAGAGGTTGCGAAGTTAGGATGACTTCATATTTCTTTTCTTCTCTGTCGTGCGTTATGAATTCCATGTACTTATTGAGTTTCTATTCTATTCTCTTGCAGATGGCGAGGACGCGTGCTTCCCTTGGTTCTGCCCAGTATCCTGACACTCCTGCTACAGCTCCTACTCGGGGTCGAGGTCGAGGATGAGGCCGTGCTAGAGGCCGAGGATGGGGCCGGGCTCAGCCTAGAGCAGCAGCCCCAGTGGAGGACCCTCAGGTCGAGTCTGACGAGGAGTTCCCAGTTCCAGAAGTCCCAGTTTGACCAGCTCAGGTCCCAGAGGGGTTCATAGCTACCTAGTGCTTCAGGACACCCTTGTCCGTCTAGTCGGACTCATGAAGAGTATAGCACAGGCGGGTCTTCTTCCTACAACACCAGCCGTCTCTCAGACTGGGGGAGGTGCCCAGACTCTAGCCGCCCGCGTGCTAGAGCAGCTAGCTCCACAGTTTCAGACTCCGGCACCTCAGCCAGCTGGAGTAGCTCAGCCGGGTATTGCAGCACCGGTAAATAGAGGGAGCAGCTATGTCAGCAGATGCTTTGTGGAGACTGGACAGGTTCACTAAGTTATTCACTGCCACTTTTACTGGTTCACCATCAGAGGACCTCCAGAATTATTTGGACAACTGCCATGAGGTTCTTCAGAACATGGGCATAGCGGAGTCTAACAGAGCTGACTTCGCTACTTTTCGGTTATCTGGCACAGCCAAGAGTTGGTGGGGAGACTATTGCTTAGCCAAACTAGTTGGATCTACACCTTTGACTTGGACTCAATTCACAGAGGTATTTCTGGGGAAATTCCTTCCCATTACTCAGAGAGAGGACCTTCGGAGGCAGTTTGAGCATCTCTAGCAGGGATCCATATCCGTCACTCAGTACAAGATCAAGTTCATCACTCTAGCCCGACATGCTCTTATAATACTTCCCACTGATCGGGAGAGGGTTCGGAGATTTATTGATGGATTGGCCCGGCCTATCATACTTTAGATGGCTAGAGAGTCAGGTACAGATATATTGTTCCAGGATGCGGCCAATGTGGCCAGGAGGATTGAGATGATTTTGTCACAAGGTGGTGGTCAGGGGGCTGACAGGAGGCCCCGTCATTTCAGTCGTTTCAGTGGAGCCTCATCTAGGGGAAGGGATTCTTCAGGAAGAGGTCATCCTCCCAAACCCTTTCAGTCAGCTCTCTAGGTTTCCCATGGTACTTAAGGTGGTCGTGGTTCTGAGACGCACTATCCTGATCAGTAGCCCTACAGTGCGCCACCAGCACCTGTCGGTGCACCACCACTTCAGAGTTTTCGAGGTAGTCATTCAGGTCGACAGGGCTAGTTCCAGAGTCAGCAGTCACATTACTAGAGGCCTTGTTATTCTTGCGGTGGTTTGGGGCACATTTCCAGGTTTGGCCCCCAAGGTTCTGGTGGGTCCCGGCATCAGGGTTCTCGTGCCATGGTACAGGCACCAGGTGTTCCACAGCCTGCCCCGCCAGCTAGAGGTGGGGGTAGAGGTGCTAAAGGTGGAGGCAAAGGTCATAGAGGTGGAGCTCAGGCCGCATGAGGTGGAGGCCAACCAGTAGCCGGTCGTCCCAGAGATGTGGTTTAGGGTGGTGGGGCCCAGCCCTGATGTTGTGCTCTTCAAGCCAGGCCAGAGGTTGAGTCTTCAGATGCAGTCATTACAGGTACTATTCGGGTTTGTGATAGATATGCTTCAGTGCTATTTGACCTAGGGTCTACGTATTCGTATGTGTCCTCTTATTTTGCACCATACCTGGTCATGCCTAGTGATCCACTGAGTGTTCCTGTTTATGTATCTACACCAGTGTGTGATTCTATCGTGGTCGATCGAGTCCATTATTCTCTTGGGTCTTGAGACCCGTGTTGATTTGTTGCTTTTAGGCATGGTCGACTTTGATGTTATATTGGAGATGGATTGGTTATACCCCTGTCATGTTATTCTGGACTGTCATGCCAAGACAGTGACCTTGGCTTTGCCAAGGGTGCCTCGTTTGGAATGGAGGGGACTCCTAGTCATTCTTCTGGTAGATTCATTTCTTATATGAAGGCTCGGCGCATGGTCGAGAAGGGTTGTTTGGCCTATCTGGCCTATGTTCGTGATTCTAGCGCCGAGGTTCCATCCCTGGAGTCGGTGCCAGTGGTTCGTGAGTTTCCAAGGTTTTATCTGCTGACTTGTCGGGTATGCCACTCGACAGGGATATTTATTTTTGTATTCAGTTAGCTTCGGGCACTCAGCCCATTTTTATTCCGCCGTATCACATGGCCCCACCAGAGTTGAAAGAGTTGAAGGAACAGTTGCAGGATTTGCTTGGGAAAGGGTTTCATTAGGCCCAACGTTTCTCCTTGGGGTGCTCTAGTATTGTTTGTGAGGAAAAAGGATGGTTCGATGAGGATGTGCATTGACTACCGGCGATTGAACAAGGTTACAATCAAGAAAAAGTATCCATTGCCGAGGATTGATGATTTGTTCGATCAGCTTCAGGGTGCTAAGGTATTTTCAAAGATAGACTTGAGATCTGGCTACCATCAGTTGAGGATTAGGGCATCCGATGTCCCTAAGACAGCTTTCCGCACTCGGTACGGGCATTATGAGTTTTTAGTCACGTCGTTTGGGTTGACAAATGCCCCAGCAGCTTTTATGGATTTGATGCACCGAGTGATCAGGCCTTATTTGGAATCGTTCATGATAGTCTTCATTGATGAAATATTGAAATACTCCCGCAGCCAGGAGGAGCATGAGCAGCATTTCAGAGTGGTTCTTCAGACTCTAAAGGATAGTCAGCTATATGTAAAGTTTTCGATGTGTGAGTTCTGGTTGAGTTCAGTTGCATTCCTGGGTCATGTCGTATCAGCAGAGGGTATTTAGGTTGACCCGAAGAAGATTGAGGCAGTCAAGAACTGGCCTAGACCAGCATCAGCTACATAGGTTCGGAGTTTCTTGGGATTGCCAGGCTACTATCGTCGGTTCGTGGAGGGGTTCTCATTTATTGCAGCCCCGATTACCAGGTTGACCCAGAAGGGTGCCCAGTTCATATGGTCGGACGAGTGTGAGGCGAGCTTTCAGAGGCTCAAGAAAGCTCTGACTACTGCACCAGTATTGGTTTTACCACAGGCTGAGGGCCTTATACTGTCTATTGCAATGCTTCCCATATTGGGCTTGGTGCAGTGTTGATGCAGGATGGCAAGGTCATTTCTTATTCTTCGAGGCAGTTGAAGATTCATGAGAAGAACTATCCAGTGCATGATTTGGAGTTGGCAGCCATTGTTCACGCATTGAAGATTTGGAGGCACTATCTGTATGGCGTGGCGGGTGAGGTGTTCACAGATCATAAGAGTCTTCAGTACTTGTTCAATCAAAAGGAGTTGAATTTGAGGCAGAGGAGGAGTTTTTGAAGGATTATGATATTACCATCTTATATCACGCGGGGAAGGCCAATGTGGTGGTCGATGCTTTGAGTAGGAAATCAGCTAGTATGGGCAGTCTTGCTTTTATTCTGGTCAGTCAGAGGTCGCTTGCTTTGGATTTTCAGGCTTTGGCCAATCGATTTGTGAGGTTGGATATTTCTGATCCTAGTCGAGTGTTGGTTTGTACGGTCGCTCGTTCTTCATTATTGGAGCGTATCCGTGATCAGCAATTTGATGATCCCCATTTGTGTGTCCTTAGAGACACGGTGCAGCGCGGAGGCGCCAAGCAGGTGACCTTAGATGATGATGGCACTTTGAGATTGTAGGGGCGAACTTGTGTGCCCAATGTTGATGGGATTTGAGAGTTTATTTTAGAGGAGGCCCATAGTTCCCGGTATTCTATTCATCCGGGGGCCGTGCAGATGTATCAGGATTTGCGGCAGCATTATTGGTGGCTTAGAATGAAGAAGGATATTGTGGCATATGTGGCGCGGTGTTTGAATTGACAACAGGTTAAGTATGAGCATCAGAGGCCTAGTGGTTTGTTTAAGAGGATTGAGCTTCCCGAGTGGAAGTGGGAGAGGATAACTATGGACTTCGTTACCGGACTTCCGTGGACCCGGGAGAAGTTCGATGCAGTTTGGGTCATTGTTGATAGGCTGACCAAGTCAGCGCATTTCATTCCTGTGGCAGTCTCTTATTCATCCGAGAGGTTAGCTGAGATCTATATCCGGGAGATTGTTCGCCTTCATGGTGTGCCGGTATCTATCATTTCGGACCGGGGCACGCAGTTTACCTCGCATTTCTGGACAGCAGTTCAGCGAGAGTTAGGAACCTAGGTGGAGTTGAGCACAACATTTCATCCTCAGACGGATGGACAGTCCGAGCGGACTATTCAGATATTGGAGGATATGCTCCGAGCTTGTGTTATTGACTTTGGAGGATCATGGGATCAGTTCTTGCCTTTAGCAGAGTTTTCCTACAACAATAGCTACCAGTCGAGTATCCAGATGGCTCCTTATGAGGCTTTATATGGTAGGAGATGTCGATCTCTGCTTGGATGGTTTGAGCCGCGAGAGGCTCTGTTGTTGGGTACAGATTTTGTTCAGGAGACCTTGGACAAGGTCAGGATCATTCAGGATAGGCTTCGTACATCTTAGTCCAGGCAAAAGAGTAATGCAGATCGTAAGGTTCGAGATGTAGCTTTCATGGTTGGTGAGCGAGTATTGCTCCGAGTATCGCCTATGAAGGGCATGATGAGATTTGGGAAGAAGGGAAAGCTTAGCCCTCGGTTCATTGGTCCGTTTGAGATTCTTTATCGAGTGGGAGAGGTGGCTTATAGACTTGCATTTCCACCTAGATTATCAGCCGTATATCCAGTTTTTCATGTGTCCATGCTTCTGAGGTATCACGGCGATCCAGCCCACGTATTAGTTTCAGCACTGTACAGTTGGACAAGGACTTATCTTATGAGGAGGAGCCGGTAACTATTCTAGACTGGCAGGTTCGTCAGTTGAGATCCAAGAGTTTCCCTTCTATTTGTGTTCATTGGAGAGGTCAGACTCCTGAGGCATCGACCTGGGAGTCCGATTCTGATATGCGGAGCCGTTATCCTCATCTTTTTCCCGACTCAGGTACTTCTTTCTTCTGTCCGTTCGAGGACGAACGGTTGTTTTAGAGGTGGAGAATGTGACGATCCAAAGGGGTCATCACCTATTTTATTACCCATTCTGCACTTTCGAGGCCTTGAAAACCTCATCTGTAGTTGCCTCGATTTGCATGCACAGTCCGGGCGCGTAGCCGGACAACTTAAATATGAAATATTGTGAAAAATGCTAAGATTTGATATTAAAATGAATAAATTTGACTTCGGTCAACATTTTAGGTAAACCGAACCGGACCCGGTGATTTGACGGTCCCGGAGGGTCCGTAGGAAAATATGGGACTTGGGCGTATGCCCGGAATCGAATTCCGAGGCCCCAAGCCCGAGAAATGAATTTTTGAGTAAAATTGTTTGCTAAAAATATTTAGGGAAATTGAAAATGAAATCTGATTAGAAAGTGATGGTATCGGGCCCGTATTTTGGTTCCAGCACCCGGTACATGTCTTATTTATGGTTTAAGAACTTTCTATAAAGTTTGGTTGAAATCGGATGTCGTTTGATGTGTTTCGGTCTAAAAATGAAAAATTTGATGTTTTATGAAATTTGATAGAATTCATGGATTTTGAGGTTTAATTCGATGCATATGATGTTATTTTGGCAATTTGATCCTACAGTTAAGTTCGTAGGGTGATTTTGAGTTAGTGCATGTGATTTGTTAGGAGCCTCGAGGGCTTGGGAGTGTTTCAGAGGTGTCTCGGAGTGATTTTGAACTTAGGAAAATTTGCTGGTTTTTTCTTCAGCTGTTGCAGCTCAATTTGTTCTTCGCGATCACGAAGCCTCTTCCGCGTTCGCGAAGCTTTAAGTTTTCCTTCATCGCGTTCGCGTCCATTCCCTCTCGATCGTGTAGGGTTATTTGACCCTGAGGGCTTAGCCCTCTTTTCGCGTTCGCGTACAGTTGACCGCGATCGTGTAGCTTTACAGGTCTCCTTCATCGCGTTCACATGATGTCCCACGCGTTCGCGTAAGTCAACTTCTGGACCCCAGCTTTTAACTCTTCGCGATCGCGTCCTTCCTTCCGCAATCGTGATGTTCTGTCTAGTCTACCCTTCATGAATGCGACCTCCCTTTCGTGATCGAGAAGTTCAATTTTGCCCAGTGTTATATAAATATTTCCAGAACCAGTAGCTACGGATTTTTATATAAAATAACAAACTTCTTCTTCTCCAAAGCCCTTAGGCATCCATTGAAGCCATCCCTCATCAAAACTTCTTGGGTTAGTAAATTTTAACTCGTTTCCTTCATTTTTCATCTATATCTAATGAACTCCTAAGCCTAAAACATGCAAATTAGAGTAGAAAATTGGGAATTTGGGTAGAGTTAGGCCCTTTTGAATTTTCTTGATTTAGACCTCGTTTTGGGGATGAAAACAAATTATATATTCGGGTTCGTGGGTGAATGGGTGATGTGGTTTTGGTCTGAGCCTCGTGTTTGGGGGTTGAATTTTGTTATTTTGAAAGAATGCACGGAGATGAGTAATTAGGCTATGTAATTGAATTATTGAATCCTTATTGATATACTTGAGTTGATTATGCCTAGATAATACCATTCCGGAGTTGAATTCTAAAGGAAAGGCGGTGTTAGAGGGTTAGTTTCTATACTTTGGACCCGAGGTAAGTGTATGGTCAAAGCTTAGCTTGAGGGAATGTGAGTTGAGTATTATTTGCTATTTGCTAATTTTCAAATACGATGTATAGGCATGGTGACGAGTATCTATACATTGGTGTCTAGCATGACCGTGGGTACCTATATTGTGAATATTCTGACTTTGTTGTAATTTCTATGCCTAATTGATGATTTCTATATGATGTAAAGGGCATGTGAATAAATATGGGATATTACATCCTTTGGAGCATTGGCTCAAATTGTGAAACAAACATTGGCTCAAATTGTGAAACGAATAAATTATGAAATGAAAGTGAAAGAAAGAGAAAGTGCTATTGAAATATACCATTGCCGGGTCATCGTTGTATAGTTCCCTTGCCGGGATTTCTATTTTTATTCTGTTTACTCCCTTGCCCTTGTTTGTGATTGCTGTTTGGGTGAGGAAGAGTGTTAAAGCACGAAGGTTGATGCCGTGCCATGTATTATTTTGATTATGCACGAGGGGACATTCCGTGCCATGTTTATATTGATTATGAAAGAGGGGACATTCCGTGCCATGTTTTATATTATTATGCATTAGGGGACATTTTGTGCCATGTTTATAATTATTATGCACAAGGGGACATTCCGTGCCATGTTTTATATTATTATGCACGAGGGGACATGCCGTGCCACATCTTTCACTATTTAATCTGTGTTGTCATTTCCCATTATTATTTTCAGATATTTCAGACTGTTGTTTTTCGCTTCTGTCATTTCAGTATTTGCTATCTCTTACCCCCAACATGTTCTCCCCGTAATTGTATTCTTGTTTAGTTTCTTCTATACTATTGAACTGCACAAGTACACTTTGTTGTCGTGTCTTAGCCTCGTCACTACTTCACCGAGGTTAGGCTCGGGACTTACTCAGTACATGGGGTCAGTTGTACTGATGCTACACCTGCACTTCTTTATGTTGTGCAGATTATGCATACGGACCCGTGGGATATTATTAGTGGGAGTGTCTTCCAGCTTATCCTAGAGGCTTCAAGGTATAACCGCTGGCTTTCGTGGGCCTTGGCGTCTCTTCCATCCTTTTGACTTCACTTCTGTCTTTTTTTTCCTCTAGTTTAAGATATGGTCATGTATTTCCTTTCAGACTTTGTATTTAGCACTCTTATAGGCAGTTCGTGAGTTTGTGACTCCAGGTTTTGGGAAAATTATGCGTCGATGTATTATGTTGTCTTTACTTAGTTTGAAACCATACTTATTTATTTCTACTGTTAAGTTGTGAACCGTTTAGTTTATTCTATTAAATCAATGTTAAATATGCCAGTTTATCTATATGCGTTGGCTTGTCTAGCGGGTTCAACGTTAGACGCCATCACTGCCCGATGGTGGGATTTCGGGGCGTGACAATAGTATCTTTCAATTCTTTGTGTTTGGGTGGCCATTCGGATCAACGAAGCTTCTCGTTTAATTGTTCGAGGGCCGTAGTCATGGCTTCATTGTTTGATTCTTTGGTGGAATGTCAGAATCTGGCGCTTGGCTCTCCAACCTCGACCGGTATTAAAGCCTCAGACTCGTATACCAAAGAGAATGACATCACTCCTGTGCTCTATTTATAGGTTGACCATTATGCCCACAGCACCTCGGGCAGCGTTTCTCTCCATTTTCCTTTTGCATTTTCTAACTTCTTTTTCATGTTTTGAATGATGGTCTTATTTGTGGACTCGGCCTGAAAATTAGCACATGGATGGTAGGCCGTTGATAGGATTCTTTTGATTTTGTGATCCTCGAGAAATTTTGTTATTTTGCCTCCGATGAACTGCTTCCTGTTATCACACGTTATCTCGGAGGGGATCCCAAATCGGCACATGATGCGATCCTAGATGAAGTTGATGACTTCTTTTTCCCTTATCTTTTCATAGGCTGGTGCTTCCACCCATTTTGAAAAATAGTAAATCATAAATAGAATAAATATTGCTTTATCTGGTGCCGTTGATACGGGGCCGACTATGTCCATTCCCCATTTCCTGAACGGTCATGGTGATAAGACTGAATGTATCTGTTCACCGGGTTGGTGGATCATTAGCGCAAATCTTTGACATTTGTCGCATTTTCGGTCGAACTCTTTGATGTCCCTTTCCATGTTGTCCCAGTAGTAACTTGCTCTGATAACCTTTCAAATTAATGAATCGGCATCAGAGTGATTTCCGCAGGTTCCCTCGTTGATTTTTCAAAGCATGTAATCAGTGTCTCCTGGTCCCAAGCATACCACTAGGGTCCCATCGAGCTCCGTTCTCGTCGAGTAAAAATGGGGCTGCTCTGGTCCGAAGTGCTCTTGATTCTTTTGGGTTCGTGGCTAGCTTCCCACTTACCAAATAATCGATATACTTGTTTCTCCAATACCATGTCAGGCTGGTGGAGTTGATTTCGGCATGACCTTCTTTGATCACCGATTTGGATAGCTAAACAACAACCTCGGGGAGTATGTCATCTTCTTCAACGGATGATCCCAGGTTAGTGAGTGCATCGCCCTCGCTGTTTTTCTCCCGAGGTATGTGGATCAGAGTCCATTCTTTGAAATGATGCAAAGTGATTTGAAGTTTGTCTAGGTACCGTTGCATCTTGACGTCTCGAACCTTGAAGCTACCATTTACCTGATTTACTACCAGAAGGGAATCACATTTGGCTTTGACGATTTCCGCTCCCAGGCCTTTGGATAATTCGAGACCTGCAATCATAGCCTCATACTCGGCTTCGTTGTTAGTCAACTTTGCAGTTTTTATAGATTGTCTAATTACGCCACCTACAGGTGGCTTCAGAACTATGCCGACCCCGCATCCTTTCACGTTTGAGGCACCGTCACTGAATAAGGTCCATACCCCCGATGATGCAGCCATTTTTAGTAGAATTTTTTTTCTACCTCGGGCACAACGGCGAGCGTAAAGTCGGCCACGAAGTCCACCAAAATTTAGGACTTGATAGCCCTTTGGGGCTGCTATTCGATATCATACCCCCTGAGATCGATGACCCATTTGGCCAGTCGGCCTGACAATTCAGGTTTATGCAATATATTTCGAAGAGGATATGTTGTTAAAACACATATATGATGACATTGAAAATAAGGCTTAAATTTTCGAGATGCACTTATTAATACAAGACCCAATTTTTCTAAGTATGGATACCTGGTTTCAGCATCCCCCAGGGTTCGACTTACATAATAGGAAGGGAATTGCGTACCTTGTTCATCTTGAACCAACATACCACTGACCTCTACCTCGGACACTACCAAATACAGATATATCATTTCGTCCTCCTTCGGGGTGTGGATCAAAGGCGGGCTAGAGATATACCGCTTTAACCCTTCCAAGGCGTGTTGGCACTCCGGGGTCCATTCAAAGTAGCTTTTCTTTTTAAGTAGGGAGAAGAAGTTATGGCTCCGATATGATGATCTCGAGATGAATCGACCTAATGCCGCTGTCCACCCGGTCAGCCGTTGTACGACCTTCACATTGCTTACCACCATGATTTCTTCGATGGCCTTGATTTTGTTGGGGTGATTTCAATCCCCCTATTTGATAACATGAAGCCTAAAAATTTGCCCGGACCTACGCCGAAGGCGCATTTCTCGGGGTTGAGCTTCATGTTGTAGCTCCTAAGGATGTCGAAGTTTCCTGCAAATGAGTCAAATGATCCTCTGCTCGTAGGGACTTAACTAGCATGTCATCAATGTAAACTTCCATGGATTTTCCTATTTGATGTTCTAACATCTTATTAACTAAGCATTGCTATGTGGTCCCCGCATTTTTTATCTCGAAGGGCATTACCTTGTAGCAGTATTTGCCATACTTCGTGATGAATGAAGTCTTTTCCCTATCCTCGGGGTTCATTTGAATTTGATTATACCCGAAGTAGGCATCGAGAAAGGTGAGAATCTCGTGGCCATCAGTGGCATCAATCAATCGATCGATGTTGGGCAGCGGGAATGAATCTTTAGGGCATGCTTTATTTATGTCCTTATAATCTACGCACATTCTTAATTTGTTCCTTTTTTTGGGGACCACTACTATATTGGCCAACCACTCAGGATATTTTACACCCCTGATGGACCCTATTTTGAGGAGTTTTGTTACCTCGTCTTTGACGAATGCATGTTTTACCTCGGACTAAGGCCTCCTTTTTTGCTTCAACGGTTTGAACCCGGGGTCGATGTTTAGTCGATGGGTTGTTATTCCTGGGAAAATCCCTTTCATGTCTAAGTAGGACCAAGCAAAGCAATCAATGATGTCAATAAGAAATTGAATGAGTTCTTTCCTAAGCTCTGGGGTTAATCCCGTTCCTAGGTATACCTTTTGATCTGGTAGGTGTTTCATCAAAATAGCTTGCTCCAGTTCTTCGACTGTTGATTTTGTTGCGTCTGATTCTTTGAGGGCAACAAAAGTTCGAGGAGTGAGGAAGTCTTCGCCATCATCTTCAGGGACCCATTTACATCTCGACCCCTCCGATGTGGAGTATATAGGCTATGGCGCCACGTCATGCACTGCGAACATTTCCTTTGTCACGTGTTGCTCGCCATACACCATATTTATGCCCTCTATGGTTGGGAATTTCAACATCTGGTGGAAAGTTGAAGGTACCTCCCTGATGTCGTGTATCCATGGCCTTCCAAGCAGGGCATTGTATCTCGTGTCTCCCTTGATGACATGAAACTTGGTGCCCCGAACTGTACCATACATATTGACTCGGAGGAGGATATCCCATTTTTTTGCTTTGCTCGCCATGTTAAACCCACTGAGGGCTCTAGAATCGGGTACGATCTGGTCGATTTGGTCGAGCTGCTCCACTACCCCAAATCTGATTATATTGGCCGAGCTACCAAGATCCACGAGCACACGTTTATTGAAATTACCAACACATTGTTATGCGGTTGGGACAGGGCTTCGACATCTTCTTCTCTGAACACAACAACTCTTTTAGGTATACAATTTTGAGTTCGTTCTTTTGTTATGGTGGACACCTTGGCCCGTTTGAGCAGGGGTTCTTGCGGTCCGTGATCCTCATGGCCATTGTTTTCATGTACGTTTACTGAGTTAGACATTTTATTACCTGAAATTGAAGATTATTTAACAAGAAAAAGTGTGAAGAATAAATTGTGTTTTTAGAAAACCAGCACCAAAACAACCACAATTATTTTTAGCCCCACGGTGTGTGCCAAACTAATTACCTTGAAAATGGTAACTAAATTATATTTGATTATGTGGTTCTAAAAATACGTGATCTATTTTAATACCAGTTGTTTAGAAAGTAGATACTGAGTGTGAAGTGAGAAAAGATGAAATAAGACCAAAAGGAAACGAGATTACACAAATTTGGATAACGGAGAGACTGGTCTTGAGGGTGGTCGGAAGGGCCTCGAGGTCGAGCTCTAGAAGCTTGACTAGGGGTTGTCGATAACAATATAATAGTATTGAATGCCTTAATAATGAACTATTTATGATCAATAATAAGAAATAAATGAAGAATAATTCAAGAACACAATAAATGAGAAGCAATAAATCAATAAAGCAATTGTAGAGAATGTTTTAGCTAGAAGGCAGAGGATGTTCTTGTTCTTGTATTGAATATCACGTGTATTACAAATTGAGAAGGGTCCCCTTTATATATAAGGGGGAATCCCAACATAGTACATGTGTAATTAATGCAAAGAGATATGGCTGGTACAACCAGTTAATGCCACGGTACGGGCTTGTACTATTTTGTGTATTTTGTCAACTTTAAGCACGTGTCTCTTAGGAGTTTCCCACCTTTCCATGTTGGCCTTCGTTTGTTCTTCCTCGAGGTCGAGGACCTTCGATATGCTCCCTCGAGGAGTAAACCTCAGAGTTAAACTTTGGATGCTGCTTCGATATGGTCGAGGTCGAGGCTCGAACTGTTGCATGAGCCTAAAAATCGGGCTTCCCCGGTTTTTCCGTATACCATAACCGTTTAGGAAAAGCCTTGTCCAAAAGTCCATCGGGTTTTCCATAATCCCAACGGATGCAACCACGATTTGTGCATTAATTTGGAGAAATAAATGCAATATACAAATCATTGATGTATAAGTAGTCGAATCTGGAGGGGGAAAGGGTCTAACCTTATTTGTTTTACAGAATTGAGGCACGATGTCCCCAAGTTTGGCATGGTCCAAAGAATACCACCATTATTGCTGGATTGGGTGGAGGACCTTTCTCCAAGTGACAAGGACCATGTGAAAAGGGTCCTCGGAAACTTACCCTCTTTACTAGATATCCAACCAAACAATGTGTTGATAGAAGCAGCCACTATGTTTTGGGACGGAGAAAGGTCCGTGTTCCATTTTGGAAACATAGAAATGACTCCTCTCTTGGAGGGTATAGGGGGATTCGCTGGATTACCTTGGGACAGTCTGAGTTTATTGGTTCCGGAAAATCGTGCTACTAGGGGGTTCCTGAAAATGATGGGTTTGAAAAAGAACGATGATTTGCAGTGCCTGAAGGAGTCCTACATACCCTTTAACTACCTCTATGAACGATATGGTATTAAAAAATCCTCTCGTATCTTCCATGATTAATTCTCTATCACTTCCTTGGGACATATTCACCGTAGGGTTTTTGTGTTTGTTGTTTGCTTCCTGGGTATGATAGTATTTCCAATCAAAGGAGACAAGATTCACACTAGACTGGCTATGGTAGACAAAACCTTAATGGAGGGGATCAAGGGGAAAACATATACTATTGTCCCTATGATCATAGCTGACATCTACCGAGCCTTTGACGGCTGCCAGAAATGGTTCAAATACTTTGAGGGTTGTAATCTGCTACTACAGGTTTGGTTATTGGATCATCTCCAAAGGGGTCAATATCATCAAGAGTTTACACGAAGGGCGTGGAATAATCACATAGCCTTTCATAACCCCAAGAGAATGACTTACATCTCAGATAGGTTTGCTCAACCGGAAAATGCTACAGAATGGGCGCAGTTTCTTGACAATTTGATTGAGGACCTGTTCAATGGATGTTGGAATGGTTCCCTACCAGTGAGTTCATCATCAGATTTAGGGACGCTCCGCACTTGGTATTGATCGAGCATATACCGTTATGTTCCCATCAGGGTTATGAGATAGGTAGGCAGGAAGCAAGTCATACTGCGAGTTTCTAAAATGATTCATTACAGGGCATCTTTTCAGGATAATGACATCCCGTACAAATGTGAAGCTTAGCATATGTGGAATTTAAAGGTTATTGTAGAAAGGGACACCATCGAGCCGTACAGGTACCACATAGGGCATGTACGCTTTTACCTATCATGGTTGGAAGATATCATAATAGGGGTAGTTGAGTCGGGAATCGGTCGGGAAAATAGGGTCATAGACGAAGTTGTTAAAGCCCAAGTGAAATACAATAAACTGCGCAAAAGTGTTCATGAGTCCGAGGCCGAGCATATGGAGCAACACAAGACTGATATGGAACTGATCAATGAATGGACGGAAAGATCTATCAAATCTAATGAAAGGCTAGAATATGTGGCGCAGGGTCTGATGGAACTAGAGGGGAAGACGAGGAAAAGAGTTGCCGACTTCCAGAATGTTAAGAGAAGTGAAGAACGACATCTAGCAAGAGTATACTTGTTGTTGGGCATGCACGACCCGGGGAACCTGATCGACAGCGCCAAGAATATCAGACAACACTGCACATGTTGAGAATGGGGAAACTACTGATGGTCGGGGCACTCAAGCTCCAAATGATTTGGTTTTACAGCTTGAGAAGAAGATACTTGCACTACAGGGCGAGCTTGAACAAGTCCGTAACTTGGAAAATATCTCCCTCACATTGAATGTCCCCGACATCCAGAACCCTGCACCACCTTAGAAAACACCCAACAAACACCCACAGAATCCTCCCGCACCATACTAGTGTACAACCCCTCTTCAAAATCAGCATCTCCCTACTCAATACCCACAAAACACCTACCATACTCCCCAAAATACCCCGCAAATTATTCCCGAACCCCAAAACTCCACCAATGATCATCATTATGCCAAAACTCCTGGCCTTCACCAGAAAAACCCTATATATATAGAAACCCTACCTCACTCCACTCAACCAATCTCCTAGACATCAGAATCTGCTGAGAAGGACCTGCTCATCAAGAACATGTCTGAAGAGCTCAAGAAGTTGACAAGTAGGGTTTAGGGTGTTGAAGGGGGTAAAGGAATAGAATGTCTGAACTATGAGGATTTATGCATACAACCGGATGTGGAACTGCCGGAGGGTTACAAACCTCCCAAGTTCAAAATGTTTGACAGAACGGGTGATCCCAAGGTTCATCTGAGGACTTATTGTGACAAACTCGGGGGGTCAGAAAAGATGAAAGGATGCGAATGAAGCTCTTCATGAGGAGTCTTACTGGAGATGCTCTGTCCTGGTACATATGCAAGAATCCTAAGAAGTGGGCCAATTGGGTGAGCATGGCATCCGACTTTATGGACATGTTCAGAATTAATATGAAAAATGCGCCAGATGTCTTCTATATCTAGAACTTAAAGAAGAAGCCAACTGAGACTTTCCGCGAGTATGCTACTCGATGGAGGTCGGAAGAAGCCAAGGTTATACCAGCTTTGGACGAGGTACAGATGAACAAGTTCTTTATCCAGGAACAGGATCCACAATATTACGAAAGGCTAATGGTTATTGAGAATCATAAGTTCTCTGATATCATCAAACTCGGAGAGAGGATTGAAGAGGGTATTAAAAACGGGATGGTGAAAAATTTTGAGGCACTGCAGGCCACAAATAAAGAATTGCAATCATGTTGTATATCAAAGAAGAAAGATGTGGGAACAGTAATGGTGGACCAGGGACCCAAAACTCCATTTGTATACTAGACCCCTCCACTCACATACCAAACACCTCCACCCACATACCAACCATCACCTCCCAGATACTCCCAACCTCCTACCGCCTACCACACCTATAACACCCAACCGTCCTATTATCAGTCACCTCCATCTCGTCCAAACTACCAAAAACCTAGGCCTAATTTTGACCGAAAACCACCCAGACAGTACACCACCATTTCTAAACCCCTCGACCAGTTGTATTAAAGGTTGAAAGTCGCTAGATATGTCACCCCTATTCCCGTTGTGGCAATGGATAATTCATCTCAATAGGTCAATCTAAACAAGACCTGCGCATATCACTCTGACATGAAAGGACACACTATTGACGAGTGTCGCACCTTGAAAGACAAGATCCAAACACTGGTTGATAGTAAGGTCATGCAGGCAAAGGAAGCTACACCTAATGTCCGCAACAATCCTCTCCCAAATCATAGGGGTGGAGAGGTCAATGTGATAGAAACTGATGAAAAGTGGGATCCCGAGGGATCAATCGGGCTTATTCGAGAAGGTGATGATCCTAAGAAACCTGTAGTCACACTCAATCCCATTGTGGTATAGGTACAATAGCCAGTTGAAGTCGAGATAGCCACATCGGTTCCTTTAGAAGTAGAAGTAACACCACTTATTCCATTTGAAGTGGAGGTCGCCACACCTTTCACTGTAACGGTGGCATCCATACCACCCTTCAGTTCTAATGTTGTACCTTGGGATTATGTGGCCGAGGCTATAAGAAAGGGAAAGTCAAAGATAGAAGAATCCGACGCTCCACAAGGAATGACCAGAACAGGAAGGGTTTATACACCTGAACACTTAGGAGAAACCAGTAAGCAATCTTCTAACAAACCGCCCGTCATTGAGACTAGTCCAGATGACCTCATGAGGAAGGTACATGCAAGGGAGTACTCTATTATTGATCATCTGAACAAGACTCCCGCTCAGATATTTATCATGTTACTGCTGTAAAATTCAGAGGCACACATGAATGCTCTAATGAAGGTGTTGAGTGAAGCATATGTACCCAACAACATCACTGGTGGAGAAATGGCCAATATGGTGGGGCAGGTGGTAGAAAGCCATAAAATCACCTTTCACGAGGACGAGCTGTCACCTGAAGGGTTGAATCACAATAGGGCACTGCACATCACAGTGCAATGCGAAGATAAGTTTATCGCCAGAGTTTTGATTGACGGAGGATCCAACCTCAACATTTTCCCATTGATAATGTTGAAGAGGTTGGGAAAAGTCCTACATGAGATACGAGAGGGAACTATGAATGTGAAAGCATTTGACGGGTCTTATAGAGCTACCATTGGAAAAACTAATCTCTGCCTGCAGATAGGCCCTATATGGTTTGATGTTGAGTTTCATGTACTAGACATATCCGCCTCTTACAATCTGCTGTTGGGACGACCATGGATATACGTCGATAGGGCTGTAGCATCTACTTTACATCAGGTCGTGAAGTTCGAATGGAACCACCAGGAAGTAATTATCCATGGAGATGGAGCAACCCTATATACACACCAGTCAGACTGTTGCGGTGATTGAAAACAAAAAGAAGTTAGGTGGAGAAACCTACCATCGCATCAAGCATTTCAACGTGATCGAAAAAGATAAATGGTCGAGTAAAAATATAGAGAGTATACTGGCATGGGAAGGGAACGAACCTGGCAGGGGGCTCGGTAAAATCCTTCAGGGTATCTCCAAGCCAATACAGTTGAAGTTCCATGGTACAACCTTTGGGTTAGAGTATCAGTACACCTAGTACGAATACGATGATTGGTCACCACTGTGGCGTAGTCCATAATACCTTCTTCAGTAACCCATGCCGCACTTGAGTCAGACCTTCCATCAGGCTGATATCATATGGGGATCAGAGAAAGAAGAAGCATTGACAATATTGAGGAATTTGTTCTTGTAAGATGATGATATGGACTGCTGTGTGATTGTCGAGGAGGAGGAGGAGGAGAAAGGCCCTGCCATCTAAGTTGTGGAGAGAGGAGCATTCCTCAAGAACTGGAGTGTTAGACCATCAAGGGCCCGACGAATTCCGGAGTAGCAAGGTTGAATAACATTGTTCACTTTTTCTAAAAAAAATAATGATTTCCACCTTTGCACTTTTTCTTTATTTCTAAATAATATTTTTCAATATTTAAAAAACTTTATTATTTTAAAAATAACTTTTTCTTAACGCTTTCAAGTAATTGATGTTTATTATTACCACTTTTCTCTCGTACCTTTATCCATACAGCATTACTATTTCCTTTCTCGATGAATCGATAACATTGACATATAATGAGATAATGCAACAAAAGGATAGTGATTAAGAAGAAGTGGACGCAATACCTGAGGAGATCGCCAGAGAAGTAAAGGATTTTGAGAACAAACCTAAGTCCAACTTGGACAAAACTAAGATAGTTAACTTGGGAAATTCTGAAACCATCAAGGAGACTCGCATCAGCATCCACTTGTCACTATCAAAGAAAGAGGAATACACTGGGTTCTTGAAATAGTATGAGGACATCTTTGCATGGTCTTACGATGATATGACCGGATTAAGCACATCCATTATGGCCCACAAGTTGCCCACAAATCTAATGTGTCTGCCCGTAAAGCAGAAACTCAGGAAATTCAAGCCTGATATAAGCCGGAAAGCCAAAGAGGATGTTATAAGAAGATCAAAGACAAGGTCCTCAGGGTAGTTGAATATCCAACTTGGCTAGCCAACATTGTGCCATTTCCGAAGAAAGATGGTAAAGTTAGAGTTTGTGTCGATTATCGGGACCTCAACAGAGCCAGCCCAAAGGATGATTTCCCGCTTCCAAGTATACACATCTTGATCGAAAATTGTGCCAAGCATGAACTTCAGTCATTTGTGGATTGCTTTGCCAGTTACCATCAGATCTGGATAGACGAGGAGGACGCTGAGAAAACGAATTTCATTACACCGTGGAGTGTGTATTGTTACAAGATGATGCCATTCAGCATAAAGAATGTTGGGGCCACCTATATGAGGGCCATGGCTACTATTTTTCATGATATGATGCACAAAGAAATCGAGGTATATGTGGATGATGTCATCAATAAACCCAAGAAGGCCACAAATCACATAGCAGACTTAAGGAAATTTTTCGACAGATAGCGAAAGTACAACTTGAAGCTAAACCCTGCAATGTGTGTATTCAGGGTACCTAGCGGAAAGCTATTGGGAATCATTGCCAGTCGCCAGGGAATAGAATTGGATCCATCGAAGCTCAAATCCATCCAAGAGTTACCACCGCCAAAGAGTAAGAAAGATGTGATGAGTTTCCTGGGACGCCTTAACTACATCAGCCGTTTCATAGCACAGTCCACAGTAATATGTGAGCCGATATTCAAGATGTTGAAGAAGGATCCTGCAGATAGCTGGACCAAGGATTTCCAAAAGGCTTTTGACCAAATCAAGGAGTACTTATCAACACCACCAGTTTTAGTCCCGCCAAAGCCAGGTAGACCACTACTACTCTACCTTGTATTGCTAGATGGAGCTTTCGCCTGTGTTCTGGGGAAACAAGACGAGACATGGAGAAAATAACAAGCCATCTACTACCTGAGTAAGAATTTCACACCTTATGAAGCACAGTACTCTCTGTTGGAACGTACCTGTTGTGCCTTGACCTGGATAGCTCAGAAGCTGAGGCATTACTTCTGTGCCTATACAACATATCTCATATCAAGGATGGATCCTTTGAAATACATCTTCCAAAAGCCCATGCCCACTGGCAACCTGGCTAAATGGCTAATCTTGTTGAGTGAATTCGACATCGTCTATGTAACTCAAAAAGCAGTCAAGGGACAGGCACTGACAGGCCACCTTGCTGAAAACCCTATGGGAGGACAATATGAGCCTTTGAAGACGTATTTTCCCAATGATGAGGTATCATTCGTAGGAGAAGATATTGCTGAAGCCTATGACGATTGGAGAATGTTCTTTGATGGAGAGACAAAATTCAAAGGAGTCGTCATTGGAGCCGTCTTGGTATCAGAAACTGGTCAACATTATGGGTTTCTACAAAAATCAGATTCCCCTGCACCAACAACATGGCGGAATATGAAGCTTGCATATTAGGGCTCAACATGGCTGTTGACATGAACATTCAGGAACTGCTAATAGACGATTCAGATTTGCTTGTGAAACAGGTACAAGGAGAGTGGGCTACCATGAATTCTAAGATATTGCCATATCTACATCATGTGCAAGAAATGAAGAAGAGGTTCACAAATATAGAGTTTTGTCATGTCCTCAGAATTCAGAATGAGTTTGCTAGCGCATTGGCTAGTTTGTCATTAGTGATACAACATCCAGACAAGAACTTCATCGATCTTATCCCAGTAAGGATCCATAATCAGCTGGCATATTGTGCTGACGTCGAAGAGGAGACAAATGGTAAGCCTTGGTTCCACAACATCAAGGAGTATTTGGAAGGAGGGGAATACCCCGAGAATGCAAACCATACTCAAAAGCGCACACTTCGGAGGTTGTCCAACCATTTCTTCCATAGTGGAGGAACCCTATATAGAATAACTCCTTAGCTGGGACTATTAAGGTGTGTCGACACAAATGAAGCTTCTAAGTTGCTTGAGGAGATACATGCTGGGACCTGCGACCCGCATATGAATGGTTTTGTCTTGGCCAAGAAGATACTCAGGGCAGGTTACTTTTGGATGACCATGGAAACGGATTATATCTGATATGTTCAAAAATGTTACCAATGTCAAGTGCAAGGAGACATGATAAAAGTTCCACAAAATGAGCTTCATGTAAAAAGTTCACCTTGGAATTTACCGCTTGGGGAATGGATGTCATTGGTTCGATCGACCCCACTGCCTCAAATGGGAATCGGTTTATTTTAATGGCTATCGACTACTTCACTAAATGGGTTGAAACTGCATCTTAAAAAGCTGTAACCAAGAAGGTCGTTGCAAATTTTGTTCGCGATCGAATTATTTGTCGGTTCGGGGTTCCAAAGTCCATCATCACTGACAATGCCTCCAATCTCAACAGCAATATGATGAAATCATTTGTGAGACTTTCAAAATCAAGCACAAGAATTCCACAGCATATAGGCCCCAAATGAACGGAGTCGTGGAAGCTGCCAACAAAAACATCAAGAAGATACTGAGAAAAATGGTAGAAAATCACAAACAATGGCACGAGAAGCTACCATTCGCCTTACTGGGATACCATACCACAATCCGCACGTTAACCGGGCCAACTCCCTTTTTGCTGGTTTATGGTACTGAAGTTGTCATTCCTGCCGAAGTAGAAATTCCTTCCCTGAGAATCATACAAGAAGCTGAGCTCAGCGATTCAGAGTGGATAAAGAGTTGTTATGATCAGCTAGCCCTCATATGCGAAAAGAGGATGAACGCGGTATGTCACGGACAACTTTATCTAAATAGAATGTACAGAGCCTTCAACAAAAGAGTAAATCCGAGACAGTTCACACCGAGGAAGCTAGTGTTGAAGAAGATCTTCCCGCATCAAGATGAAGCCAAAGGGAAATTCTCTCCCAACTGGAACGGTCCTTACATGGTTCACAGGGTATTGGCATGAGGATCCCTCATACTCTAAGAATTGGATGGAGAAATTAGTCCAAAACCAATTAACTCAGATGCAGTCAAAATATATTACATGTAAATCATCCTACGCTTTTCTACATGATGTAAATTGAACTACGCTCGACCTGATTCCCGTTTAAGAGGGGATACGTAGGCATCCCTGTGGGTTTGGTCACAATTCAATAAAATTTCCATTTCCCTAGAGGGATGCTGCAGCTGCGAATGACCGGGTCAGGGAGATATCCGAGAAGGCCAAATTAAAACTGGCTCGGGCAGTTGCTCATTCCCGCATACAATCTAGGAGGCAAGCCCTTGAGGAAGTGAGCGCTAAGGGCGTCGATCTCTCTGCCGAGATCGAAGAAGCCAGGGCCCTGAAGAAAGAATCAGCAATGCCGACTATGTCAGATGAGGGCTTTGAAAGTGGCTCGGACAGCAGTGAAGGCCAAGAGTAGATTCTCCTACTGCTTTGCTTTTTTCTTTTCTGTATATGGGACCCTCGGGGGAATTTTTGGAGAAACACCCTTGTGAATGTATTTTTTAAAATAAAATATCTCTTTGTTACATATCTCCCAAACTTTGTCCTGCAATGCTTACGCAAAATTTGACTTTCAAGCTTCGATTTTTATCCCTTCGGAATCCGTACTTTCAATAGTAGATCCCCTCGAGATGGGACACCTTCTGGAGGTTAAACCGGCATGGGAGATTTGATCCCTCGAGCTGTGTGACAGTGTCATTTATGTGACATGACAGTGAAGTGATCGAGATGGCCCTACTGATACACTTCCCCAAACGTTATGACAACTTTGCGACAATTAAATGTCTTTCATTGTAGTTGAATAGCCACCGCTCTCTCTATATTTGTTCTTGCTTCCTCTTCATTCTAAGTCTTGCTACTTTGCAAAACTAGCTTCCCTTTCAATGTTCTCTTCCTTTTCTCATCTTGAGAAATTGTTTTCATCTCTTAATCTTTACCTTTTCTTAAGTAGTTATGGCTGCCGTGCCCGAATCTGTTCATCAAGAAGAGGAAAACTTTACCTCTGCATCTTGCCCGGCCGGTGGTACACCACCGGCATACGGAAAATTAACCTCGAGCTGCTTTTATTTGAAGAAGGACTTTGCACTAGAGAAAACCTTCGACGCCCCGGGCCATCGAGAGCATGCGTCGAGGTTCATCTGATCGATAAAAGAAAAACACCTCAAGGCCGTAAGGAGAGACTGTGGCTGGGGAGAAAATGTGACGCGGCACATACCTTCTCGAGAAGAGAACATCATGACCATGTGGAGAGATTCTTCAACATGTATACGTACCCATTCACATTTACCCCCTCGACCGCCTTGTGGTCGAATTCTGCAAAAGGTGCCGAGTCACCCTGGCTCAGATTCATCCCTTCTTTTGGCGGATAGTGCTGATGATGAGGTACTTTACCGAAAAGGCTGAGCTCAATTTTACCCTTGGACACCTTATTAGATTTATATCGGCCTCAGCATTGTCGGGGCCTGATTGCGTTACGACGCTGATCCACGACGCCCTTTATTGCTAGTGACGACAAGGACCAGAATAGAGGATGGATGAGTTGTTTGTCCGAGTGAGGACCATCAATATTATTCCTGCAAAGTTCCTGCCATTTACCGAGAAATGGAACTTCAAACGTAAGCTACGTCGTACCTTAATGCCTTTTGCTTTGGTTGATTTATAAGAATGTTTATTTGTTTTTCTCAGCAGTTCTGTGGATGCCGGAAGAGATCCTCGATCTTGTGGACTAGACTCGAAGGTTGGCAGCTTCGTCGACCTATGATGAACGCAAGTGGCAAGATCTATCAAAGGGAAGATGGGAAGCAAAGCACCACGGTATGAGTCATGCGATTGCCCTTTTGAGCAATGTTTCATTTTATGTGTACTAACTCCACTACCATAGGTGCTGGTGGATTCTCGAAGATGAGACCGTGCCCATTCGAGGAGAGGGAAATTCCGTCAGCCTCAGAGCCGAGGGAGTATAATAAGTGGAAAAGGTCCTCGATGGATGAGGACATTTTCACTGAGGCAGGGCCTGCCTAGAGACACAAAGGAGACGCCTCCACTGAATAGCACTTCATATGTATTGGTTAATCTGTGGACGTCAGCTCTCCTCGGGATGATGGTTCTTTGTCTACGGCTCGAGCCAGGGGGCCTCCCGAGGTAGCCGATTTCGTTAGGGCTGAGACCTCTAGTTTTGAGGGAGAGGTTCCTCGAGAGGGAAGGATCAAGAGTCCTCTACCATCGTCTGCTTCTACCCTCGAAGGTACTTTGAAGGACGCTCGGGGCCAGAGGCTGCCCGAACCAAGTAGGGTCTCGAGTGGTCATGCCCCTACCGAGAGCGGTTCAACTTGGGCCGATGGGGCCAAGCCAGTAGACGCATGCTCAACTTTTGAGAAGGCTCAATGACTCTATTCTGATGTGAGTTTTTATTTGCCTTGTTGGCTTTTCAGCTATGAATCTTCATTCTTTGAATTGAAGCTTCTTTTCCATAGGTTTTTGACAAGCTCAAGTTCGAGCTGCTTCATTGTGAGACCAGGTTGCGGGATGCTTTGGGCAAGGAAAAATATCTCAATATTCTTTGGAATAAGAAGATGAAAGAGTTGATACATCTTCGATCGGAGATGCATCGTAGTCGAAACTATGAAGGCAATCTCGAGCGTCAGGTAACCTTTATCCTGAAGGAGTACATGCTCCCTTTCCCGCTTTTGGAAACTAATGTTTCGGTGCTTCAGGTGCAAAGAAAAATAGAAATGCTGGCGGTCGGGCAAGCGAGTTCTGAATGGCATGTGTTGAAGGCGTATATAAGTGTTCATGTTGCGGCCCAAAGGAATGCCTTGGCCAAGGCCTCTTCCCTTGAGGTACAACTTTGTAATGCTCGAGAAAGTAGCTCGATTCAGACGAGCAGGATTTCCAAGCTCGAGACTGATCTTTTGGATATGAAGGTTGAGGTCGTGGATGCCCGGGCTGAAGCTGAAGATGTTTCAGCAAAGGCAAATAAAAAAGTGGCCATCTATTTGAAAGATGTTGTCGATGCTCGGGTTGAGCTGAGAGGAGGTTTTGCCATAGAGAAGATGGGAAATGATTATTCCCGGTGTAGGTCTCGGAGGGAGACTCTCGAAGAGATTCACTCTAGGGGTTTTGATCTCTCGGAAGAGATAAAGCAGGCCAAGGCAGATGAGATCGACGCCGAATTTTTCCTTTCTTCTGGTGCCGATGCTGGTATTTGAAGGCTTCCGAGGAAGTTGGTCCCTAGAGAAGACTAGTTTTTCTTCTTTGTTGTTTGCATAAGGCTCCTGTAAGAGTGTTGTAAATATGTATTTGTAATACACACACACACACACACATATATATATATATATATATATATATATATATATATATATATATATATATAT
>ML373309.1:0-41249 GCA_005239525.1 Nicotiana knightiana | reverse complement strand
CACACACACACACACACACACACATATATATATATATATATATATATATGAAAGATTCTTTGGTTTCTCTGATTTTCTTGTCGATAGTTAGCCCGATCAATTGGACTTTGAGATGAAACCCTTGGGCTTATAAATTGGCCCTGGATTTTTAGGGTGGCAACTTGGGGTCTAACGCATTTGGCCCTGAGGTGATTTAGTTAACCGTTTTGGGCTCAATCATCGAGTCGGGTTTCGACTCGAGCTCATCGACCCTTATGTTTTTAAATCGGCCCTGAGGCACTTTGGGTCGGTACGACCTGTAGCTGGCGACTTGGGCTCTTATGCATTTGGCCTTGAGGCGCTTTAGTTAACCGTTTCAGGCTCAGTCTCCGATTCTGGTTTCGACTCGAGCTCATTGGCTTATAGGGTTTTAAATCGGCCCTGAGGCGCTTTGGGTCGGTACGACTTGTATCTAGTGAGTTGGGCTCTTACGTGTTAGGTCGGTACGACCTTCGATGTAGCTAGTGACTTGGGCTCTTACGCTTTAGGTTGTTACGACCTTTGATGTAGCTGCCAACTTGGGCTCTTATGCTTTAGGTCGGTATAACCTTTAACTAGTTCTTATTGAAGTTTTTTTGAAGTAATTGGAGGCCTGTGATTTTATGGAAACAGTCAGACGTCTCCAAGTCGCGTTAGTTTTTTCGGAGCCTTATGACAGTGGTCATTGTATTTGGGCATAGCGTTTTAGCCCCTAATTGAGACAGCCACGGCGTCTATATCGAGGGTCCTTTTTAGGGGTCTAAAAAGTTCGATATATAGCCTTGACTCTGACATCAAGATTATGCTTTTTTAAGGTCTTAAAAATTTTTATATTCCTTTCTTGAGGTCTTACAATTTTGATGTTGCCTCATGGAGGGCTTGTGAGTTTGAAGTTGCCAGCCTTGAGGTCTTATGGCTATGAGTCGACTGTCGAGGACAGTCCCTGAGTCAGAGTTGATATTGCCTCATGGAGGGCTTATATTGTTGATATTGCCTCATGGAGGGCTTATGAGTTCGAAGTTGTCGGCCCTGAGGTCTTACGACTTCGAGTTAGATAGCTTGATAAGCTGACAGTCGAGGACAATCCCCGATTCAGAGTTGATATTGACTCATTGAGGGCTTATATTGTTGATATTGCCTCATGGAAGGGTTATGATCTCGAATTTTCCGGCCTTGAGGGCTTATGGCTTCGGGTTTTTGATGACTCGATGGGGTGACTGTCGAGGACAGTCCCCGAGTTGGGGTTGATATTTCCTCATGGAGGGCTTATGAGCTCGCAGTTGCTGGTCCTGAGGTCTTATGGCTTCGAGTTTTTGGTGACTCGATGGAGTGATTGTCGAGCATTGTTCCGGAGTGGTCGGTAAATTTCTGTCCCTGGGCTATTTCTTGTGAAAATAACAAACTTCTTGGATGTGCGAAGTGTTTTATTGATAAAATATTCTTCTCCGATTACTTGGTGAAATTATACATGTTTAACCATCGAGAGTTCGATTATTCTATGTGGAAACGATTCATTCGGCCATTTGGTCATGTACATTGTTCTCCTGTCGAGACCCTCTTTGGCATATTTTAGTGATCTGCCGGGGGGATGCCCCTCAGTATTTGAGGTTGATCAAAGAGAAGCCTTGAATACTAGGTGAGTTCTCCTCAAGTATCATATGGGTGTTGTCTCGTTAAAAACCTCGTCGGTAAAACCTATTTGGGACAAAATCCGACGTGAGGGAAAAAGAGCGCAACACATGCTTTAAAACCTAAGGCCTTCGAGCTGGAAGGTTCTTAGATTCCTTTCAATTGAACACCTGCACATAGGTTAGTGTCGTTCGACCCTCAATATGCTTTGGTTATCCATTCCGAGGATGCGGCACAATCCTTTATTCGTTCATAAGAGGATGCAGTTTGTGATTGTTACTCGGCTGTCTGCTTGTATTTTGGCTCCTTCGATGTAGAAGGTGTCGGCGCCACATCGTGCACTGCGAACATTTCTTTTGCTTTGTGTTGCTCTCCGTAACTGTTTTTACTCTATCCTTCGTAGGAAACTTCATCATTTGATGAAGGATTGACGGCACCACCCTCATATTGTGAATCCATGGCCTTCCAAGCAATGCATTGTATCTCATGTCACCTTCGATGACATGAAACTTGGTATCTTGAATTGTGCCGGCCACGTTGATTGGGAGGATGATTTCCCCTTTTGTTGTCTCGCTCACCATGTTGAATCCATTGAGGACTCGAGAGGCGGGCACGATCTAGTCGAGCAACCTGAGTTGATCTACCACCCTCGACCGAATTATGTTGGTCGAGCTACCTGGATCCACGAGCACATGTTTTATTTGAAATTTATTCAAGAGAAAAGAAATTACCAGTGCGCCATTATGAGGTCAAGACAAGGTATCGATGTCCTCTTTGCTGAATGAAAGGGTGTATTCAGGTATATAGCTCCGAGCTCGTTTTTCCTTGGTGATGGATACTTTCGTTTGCTAAAAAATGGGTCCCTGAAGGACGTCGACTCCACCAATAATCATGTGGATGACGTGTCATGGTTCTTCTGTTTCATTTTTCTTGTTTGCCTATCTTTCCCGAAATTGGTTTTTAGCTTGTCGGGCCACCTTTTCTCGAAGTTGTCTACAATCCTCGATCCTATGACCGTGGATATCGTGATATTCGCATATCAAGTTGGGGTTCATCTGCGAAGGATCAGATAGCACGGGTCTTGGCCACCTGGTATCCCTGATCTTACTTATGGCCGATACGATGTCTGAAACATCGATGCTGAAGTTGTACTCAGATAGTCGAGGTGCCTCTATCGGCCATGTGTGCATGTCGAACCCTGCTTTGCTCACAAGTCCCCGAGGATTCTGTCCTCGATCCATCCTTTGGTCACTTCGAGGTATGTTACACCTCGGGATATTTCTCTGATTTTCTATTTACAATTGATACATTTCTTTGTTTTGCCTTGGATCTCTTTCTGGAAGCCTCGATTCCTTTGCTAGGACTCTGCTAGGATACACCGAGCCCGAGGGGGCTTCCAATTGGTCGTCCTCGACCCTGATCTTACACTGATACTTGTTGTGTACATCCGTCCAAACTACGGCGGGATACTCGATTAAATTTTGCTTCAGCTGTTTTAAAGCTATTGAGCTTCGTTCATTCAAGACCTGAGTGAAGGCTTGTACCGCCCAATCATCAGAGACCGGTGGTAATTCCATTCGTTCCAATTGAAAGAGGTATATGAACTCCCTTAACATATCATTCTCCCTTTGTTTGATTTTAAAGACGTCAGATTTCCTTGTAGCGACCTTGATTGCACCAACATGTGCCTTCACAAAGGAGTCTGCCATCAATGCAAATGAATCTATCAAGTTCGGGGGAAGGTTATGATACCACATCATGGCCCCTTTGGATAGTGTTTCTCCAACTTTTTTTCTATAGGACTGATTCAATCTCGTCATCGCTCAGGTCGTTCCCTTTCATAGCACAAGTGTAGGCAGTAATGTGCTCATTGGGGTCCGAGGTTCTGTTGTACTTCGAGGGATCAGGCATTCTGAATTTCTTCGGGATGGGCTTCAGAGCCGCATTCGATGGGAATGGCTTTTGCATGAAATTCTTTGAATCTACACCCTTGAGAATCGGCAGCGCGCCCGGGATCTGATCGACCCTCGAGTTATATGTTTCCACCTTTTTGTCATTTTCTTCTATCTTCTTTTCGCCTGATTTAATCCTCTTTGTGAGGTCCTCGAGCATCTTCATAATGGAGGGTTCGGTTGCTGACCCATTATTGCTTGACCTTTCTGGTGCCTATTTGACTCGAGGAGCTTTTTCTGGTAGTGTTGTGCTTGGGGTTCTCTGATGGCTTTGTAGCTGAGCAATAGCCACCTGTTGCGCTTGCAACATCTCAAAAATGACATGAAGGCTAACATCCCTTTGCCTTTTTGCAGGGGCTCCCTGTGCTTCACGCACACTTTCTTCTATATGAGAGCTAACATCGATATGTTGAGCGTTGCGTGAGCCTTTATCGGTAGGGATTTGCACGGGTGCACTTTCAGGGTTTTGCGGAGGCACACCGGCACCTGAAGCGGCTGCGCCATTCTCTCTGTGATCCTGAGGGCTGTTGTTTTCATGTGCTTTAGTGAGTTAGACATTGTCCGACATGAAATTGAGGATTCTTGGATAAAAAAAAGTGTAAAGAATAACTTGTGTTTTTAGAAAACCAGCACTAAAACAATCATTATTATTTCCCCACGGTGGTCACCAAACTGTTGTCACGCCCCAAAATCGAGGGAGGCGACTGGCACTCAACCGGGTGATCCCAGTCAAGCGAACCTGATTTGCCTTTCCTACCCCACGTGATAATATCGTACATGATTTGTATGAAACAACGAAATAAGTTTAAAAGCGTGTGACTACCATAATAAGTCCAATTTCTTTTCCTCGTATTACATTATCATATTTGATTTCCCATTACATAAAAAATGGATACGACACTTCCAATATGGACCATGATTATGAACAATTACAACCACTGCCAAAAATATACATATATACATCCACATAGTGTCTACGGAGCCTCTAAGAATGTTTAAGAGTTTATACAATACTTGCCGGCAACAAGGCCCCTGGTATACCTTACAATACATAATATACTCAAAAGAGATATCAGGAACTACACATGGCCCCGAGAGGAAGGGGCTCACCAGTACAGCTGGAAGAGGATGAGGAGAAGACACCACTAACGGTGAGCTGGGCTACCTGCTATGGACCCACCTACATCCATATAAAAGATGTAGCTCCCCCGACAAAAGGGACGTTAGTACTGTGGAATAGTACTAGTATGTATACACAAACTTTATCCCAAGTACAATCAAACAGTACACAATTAAGAGACAGTGATATAACCAAATAAATCAAGGTACGTGAAAAGAAACAACCATAATCAAACAAGTTTCACAATTCCCTTTTTCCTCTTCAACATCACCATATTCAAGAGCCCATAGCTTTTCATTTCAGTAGTGATATCGATCACGTTTCCTCCTTATTACCTCGGCCACCCTTATTACCTCACACCTCATGAAGCTTATTGCTTTGTGTTGCGGCGCGTAACCCGATCCCCCTGACAATCATATTTCACAACAGCAACCACAAACAATTACATCATAAGAATTATCCTTTCAAGGAATACAATTTCATATTAACAACTCATTTAATTGGGCTCAAGGCCCCACAACATTTATTAAGTAGAAAATTCCATGAACACGGTACTGCCACATTTGCTCAATTCAGTTACATTATTTCATAATACTCCTTTCATTATTTTTCCACATATGGTTTTCAACTATTTCACACATTCCCACATAAGGTGCACATACCACATTTTTGAACCCAACAAGAGGATTCTACGAAGGTTAAAGTTAGCCATACATACCTCGAACCCGGATTCTTTTTTTCCTTAATTTCTAGCTCAAGTCACCGGACCTTCTAGCACCTTCAATCTAATTCACAATGTGACGCATTTAAACTTAGAATTAGGAATCATGAACATGTCTTGAACTCATTTGAGCTTTCTATCAAACACTAGGTGCTCCTTTAGATTAACTAACCACTTTTTTTAGTTAAAGGTTACCCCACCCTGCTTTCCTTTACTAGCTTATGATAAAATGGGTACATGCATGAAAGACTCTTAACCCCATCCTTATGAAGTATCCTACCCATAAGTCATTTTTAACAAAATCTGGAAATTTGGAGTCAGTGGGGTGGAAGCTTACCTCTTAGAGTGAAGAAATTCGTGTTTTACTTGATTAATTCCAAGCTTGATTGATGAAGGAAGACCAATTTGATGAAGTTGGGACTTTCTTTCTCTAAAACCCACTCTTTCCTCTCTCTAATTTCTCAGGAAAAGTGGTTAAAATGAAGGGGAGGGGTGTTTTTAATGGATTGGGGTCGGGTGTTAAAATTAAAAAAAATAGAAGCCCGACACAAGAATGCGGTCAGGAATGCGATCGCATTCTTGACATGCAGTCCGCATAATCGGCCGCATAATGGCCCTCAAGATGGGCCATAATTTCGAAACACACTGCCCAGGTATGCGACCGCTGTGCGGTCTGCATACACGTTATGCGATCGCATAATGCGTCGCATAACACCCACTTTCTGGAAAATTTGTGTTCTTTAAATCTTGGGAGTACTTTTTACTCAGTTCTGGTGTGTTTCGAAAATTTCCACAATAACAACAACTCGGGGATTCAATCGGATATTATTATTTTATTTTTTTTTGACAAGAAAATTTTACGGGTCTTTACATCCTCCCCCCTTAAGAAAATCATTCGTCCTCGAATGATGGTTTTGGAAATCATTTAGCTTCGAAAGCATGATATGCAATTCCCAGATTACTAACTCCAATATTTTAGAAAAATTTCGCCAGAGTTCCCTTTGCAATTAGACCTATCTACCTGTCAGAGAGCCCCCGAAATACATTTCCAAACATCATTACGCATTTTTTAATCACCGATAACTTACACACAACATTGTTACCTCAACAATTTGCAGTTATTCAATCATTTTTCAACTACACATAGTTCCTTCCATTCATACCACAAATTGCACATGATTTACATCTTTGCACATAACTTGGCCCTTTTTAATGAGTCTCATACAACCCAATCACCTCAATATGTTATATTCATTTCAATTAATCATTACCACTCTATACTACTATCAATCACCTACCCAACACATACGTTTCACAAAACTTTCATTTAACTCAAGGATTACACACTACTCAGATAGAACTACGAATTCCGTTTTAGCACACATTGGAAAGTTACAACAATAAGGTATTTAGGGAAAGATGGGATGCTGTGGCACAAAACCGAACATAAAAATATGATTTGGTTAGGGATGACAGTTCTGACGAACACTACTAGACTTATTCAAACAAATGGGGATATTTTTCCTTCATCTCATTTTCCGTTTCCCACGTGGCTTCCTCAATATGCTGACTTCGCCACAATACTTTAACTGAAGCAATTTCTTTGTTCCTCAATCTACAGACTTGTCTATCAAGAATAGCAATCAGAACCTCTTCATATGGTAATTCTTCATTAACCTCAATAGCCTCAACTGGCACGATGGTTGATGGATCCCCAACCACCTTCTTCAACATGGACACGTGGAACACTGGGTGCACTAATGACAATTCAGGGGATAATTCCAACCTATACGCTACTTGTCCTATCCTTTGAGCAATCCGATAGGGCCCGACATACCTTGGGATAAATTTCCCTTTCTTCCCAAACCGCATCACTCCCTTCATGGGAGATACCTTTAAGAATACCCAATCATCAACTTGGAATTCCAATTCTCTTCGACGAACGTCCGCATAGGATTTTTGACGGCTCTGAGCGGTTTTCTCCTCTTCGAATGACTGACTTTCTCCAATGCTATCCGGCCCTAACAATTCTGCTTCACCAACATCGAACCACCCAATCGGAGACCTACACCTCCTTCAGTACAAGGCCTCAAATGGGGCCATCTGAATACTAGCGTGAAAGCTGTTATTGTAAGAAAATTCGATAAGCGGTAAATGATCATCCCAAATATCCTTGAAGTCCAACACACAAGCCCGCAACATTCTTCAAGCGTCTGAATAGTCCGCTCTACCTGACCATCAGTCTTCAGATGGAAAGTCGTGCTGAGATTTACCTGAGTACCCAAACTTTGCTGAAATTTCCTCCAAAAATTAGCCGTGAACTGAGCTCCTCGATCTGAGATAATAGAAACTGGAGTACCATGAAGCCTGACTATTTCCTTGGTATACAACTGAGCGTACTGCTCTGCAGTATCAGTGGACTTGACCGGCAAGAAGTGAGCTGATTTCGTGAGTCGATCCACTATCACCCAAATAGAGTCAAACTTGCGTTGAGTGCGGGGTCTAAATCTATGTTGATAATTTCCCATTTCCACATTGGGATCTCCATAAGCTAAGTTAACCCACCAGGCCTCTGGTGCTCAGCCTTCACCTGCTGACAATTCAGACCTCTAGATACAAAGTCTGCCACCACCCCTCTTTTCATACCGCTCCACCAATCAACTTCCCGGAGGTCTTGATACATTTTCATACAACCCGGGTGCACGGAATACCTGGAATTGTGATCTTTCGCCATCACCTTCTCCCGAAGATTATCCACATCAGGGACACACAACCTTCCTTGGCACCGCAAGACACCATCATCGCTTCTGAATTAAAATACCAAAATTTTGCTATTCAAAACTGCCTTCTTCAATTGCACCAATGCTGGATCAATAAACTGTTTCTCCTTGAATTCCGCTACAAGTGATGATTCTGCCCCATTATGCACCATGACTTTCCCCTCGTCTGAGGTCGAGAGACAGACCCCCAGCCTAGCCAAATAACGAACCTCCCGAGCCAACGGCCTCTAACCTTCCTCCAAATGGGCCAGACTACCCATAGACTTCCGACTGAGAGCGTCGGCCACAACATTTGCTTTTCCTGGATGGTACAAAATGTTTATATCATAATCCTTAAGCAACTCTAAGCATCGCCGCTGCCTTAAATTCAACTCTTTCTGCTTGAACAAGTATTGGAGACTCTTGTGGTCTGAGAACACATCCATATGGACCCCATACAAATAATGCTGCCAGATTTTTAATGAAAACACAACTGCCCCGAGTTCTAAATCATGTGTCGGATAATTCTTCTCATGATCCTTGAGTTTCCTGGAAGCATAGGCTATAACCTTCCCGTGTTGCATCAACACACATCCCAAGCCAATCCTTGAAGCATCGCAATAAACCACAAATCCTTTCGTGCCTTCTGGCAAGGTTAACACCGGTGCCGAAGTCTGTCTTGATTTCAATTCCTGAAAGCTCTTCTCACAAGCGTCTGACCATTGGAACTTAGTTGCCTTTTGCGTCAATTTAGTTAATGGGGAGACGAGGGTAGAGAACCCCTCCACAAACCTCCGATAATACCCGGCTAGACCCAAGAAACTGTGAATCTCTGTCGGGGTCGTTGGTCTAGGCCAATCCTTTACCGATGTGATCTTTTGGGGATCAACCTTAATCCCTTCTCTTGAAACAACATGACCCAAAAATGTGACTGACTCCAACCAAAATTCACATTTTGAAAACTTGGCATACAATTGGTGCTGATGAAGAGTTTGCAGAACTGTCCTAAGGTGATTAGCATGATCCTCCCCACTACGTGAGTAGACAAGGATGTCATCAATAAAAACAATCACAAAGGAGTCAAGAAACGGTTTGAAAAACCGATTCATAAGATCCATGAAAACTGCTGGAGCATTGGTCAGTCCAAAAGACATTACCAAAAATTCAAAATGGCCATAACGAGTCCTGAAGGCGGTCTTAGGAATATCCTGCTCTCTGATCTTCAACCGGTGATACCCCGACCGTAAATCAATTTTGGAGAAAAACCTCGCACCCTGGAATTGGTCGAACAAATCATCTATCCGAGGAAATGGATACTTGTTTTTGATAGTGACTTTGTTGAGCTGCCGATAATAAATACACATCCGAAGCAACCCATCTTTCTTCCTGACGAAAAGAACCGGAGCGCCCAACGGCGTCACACTCGGCCGAATGATCCCCTTATCTAATAAGTCTTTCAACTGCTCCTTTAGCTCCCTCAACTATGCTGGCGCCATTCTATATGGTGGAATAGATATTGGTTGCGTATCTGGAAATACATCAATCCCAAAATCGATCTCTCTGTCTGGCGGAATCCCTGGAAGCTCTTCCGGAAACACTTCAAGAAACTTATTCACGATTCGGACGGACTCGGGGGCAGACACTTCTGAAGTGGTGTCCGCAACCCGGACCAAATGATAAATACACCCCTTTTTAATCATCTTTGAGGCCTTAAGGTAGGAATTAAACCTACCCTTTTGGCACCACACCAACCCCTTTCCACTCGATAACTGACTCATTAGGAAATTCTAGCCTCATAATTCTGGTCCGGCAGTCGAGTTTAGCAAAGCACAAGTAAAGCCAATCCATCCCCATGATGACATTGAAATATACCATCCCTAGTTCGACAAGATCGTTCGTGTTATCTCGACCACACACCGTGACAACACAATTCCTATAGACTCGTGCGGCTGTAATGGAATCACCAACCGGAGCCGACATAGAGAACGGATCACAAAGTCGTTCGGGTTCTATCCCAAAACATGAAGCAATAAATGGGGTAACATAAGACAAAGAAGGCCCCGGATCAATAAGAGCATAACAATCAAGGGCTTGAACAGCTAGAATACCTGTAACAACATCTGGAGAAGCCTCTGCACTCTGGAGACCACTCAAAGCATAGAACGGGCTGGGCCCACCTCTACCACAGGCTCCACCTCTAGCTGCACCACGCCCTGCTGGAGCTGGAAGACGTACTGAAGATGCAGCGACTGAAGAACCGGACGGTTGAGCAAAAGCACCACCCATGCCCTGACTCGGCGCACGAAAATCCCGCCGAATATGACCTCTCACTCCACAACCATAGCATACCGGGATATCCAGGTAACAAGGTTCGGTATGGAACCTCCCACACTTAGGGCACAGAGCCCTCCTCTGCTGCTGAAACCTCCCTCCTGGACGACCGGACTGATGGGATCTCCTACTGTCTGATCCTGGTCCCGAGCGACTGCTCTACTGATAACGGTGCGCTGATAGCGGTGCACTGGATGAGGACTGAGCATGAGAATGGGATGGCCCTGATGGTCCTCTCCCCTGAACTGGTCTCCCTCTTCCAACTGAACTCCCCGAGTGGCCCGCTGGCCGGGCCCTGCTGATACTCTCCCTCTCCGACCTTATCTTTAATTTTCTAGCCTCCGTAGCCTAGACAAATCTCACTATCTTACCATAATTCATGTCTGAGTGCAAGGCAGTTGTAGCAGCTTCATTCACAACCAAAGAACTGAGGTCCTGAACAAACCGTCGAACGCTGGCACCCATAGTCGATACTAACTGAGGAGCGTACTTGGACAACCTAACGAACTCCAGGTGGTACTCCCACACACTCATATTACCCTGTTTGAGAACCTTAAACTCCGTAGCACGGGCTGCCATAGTATCGGAAGGCAAGAAGTGATCCATGAAAGCATCAACAAACTCATCCCACCTCACTTGAGGACTTCCTTCCCCGCAGGAACCTTCCCACATCTCGAACTAGGAATACGCTACTCCCCTCAACCTGTAAGATGCTAACTCAACCCCCTCTATCTATGTAGCCTTCATAACCCGGAGCGTCTTGTACATTTCATCTAGAAAGTCTTGTGGATCGATCTCTGGATCAATATCTGAGAATTCTGGAGGGGCTAACCGCAGAAACTGGTTGACTCTGGAACCGATGGAATCTCCCTGTCCGCTAGAGGATGCAGGGGCAGTATGACATCTTTGGGCCTGAGCGGCCACTAACTGGGCCAGCATGTGAATAGCTCCCTTGAGGTCCCCATCGAAAGTACCGGGGACCTGAAGCTGGAACCGAAGAAGGGTCAGGGGTTGCAGCACCCTCCGCCACAGCAGGAATAGGATCACTCTGATCTGGAACTGAAGGGCCAGATGGGTTCAAGGTCGGGGATTCGCTCTCACCCGCGCCATCGGGTACAGAATTTATGGCCACACTTGGGGCGGCATTGGCCTCTAGGCCAAGTCGAACTCTCTTATTTGGTGCCATCACTGAAAATTTTGGAACAGAGCACAGGTTAGACAAGAACAACCTCACTTTCCACTTCACCGCACGATATAGAATAACAATGAAAAGGGAGTTTCCTAAATGCCCATGTAGCCCCCAAATTATAGGTGTGGTCGATAACACACTGATAAGAAGGGCTCTACTAGACACGGCTCCGAGACATCCTAGGACACTTTTAAAACCTGAGGCTCTGATACCAAGTTTGTCACGCCTCGAAATCGAGGGACGCGACCGGCACTCAACCGGGTGATCCCAATCAAGCGAACCTGATTTGCCTTTCCTACCCCCACGTGATAATATCGTACATGATTTGTATGAAACAGTGAAATAAGTTTAAAAGCGTGTGATTACCATAATAAGTCCAATTTCTTTTCCTCGTATTACATTATCATATTAGATTTCCCGTTACATAAAAAACAGATACAACACTTCCAATACGGACCATGATTACGAACAATTACAACCACTGCCAAAAATATACATATATACATATATACATCCACATAGTGTCTACGGAGCCTCTAAGAATGTTTAAGAGTTTATACAATACTTGCCGGCAACAAGGCCACTGGNTAGCGCCCCCGGCAAAAGGGACGTTAGTACTGTGGAATAGTACTAGTATGTATACACAAACTTTATCCCAAGTACAATCAAATAGTACACAATTAAGAGACAGTGATATAACCAAATAAATCAAGGTACGTGAAAAGAAACAGCCATAATCAAACGAGTGTCAAAATCTTTCCTCTTTCCCCTTCAACATCATCATATTCAAGAGCCCATAGCTTTTCATTTCAGTAGTGATATCGATCACGTTTCCTTCTTATTACCTCGGCCACCTTTATTACCTCGGCCACCCTTATTACCTCACACCTCATGAAGATTATTGCTTTGTGTTGCGGCGCGCAACCCGATCCCCCTGACAATCATATTTCATAACAGCAAGCACAAACAATTACATCACAAGAATTATCCTTTCAAGGAATACAATTTCATATTAGCAGCTCATTTAATTGGGCCCAAGGCCCCACAACATTTATCAAGTAGAAAATTTCATGAACACGGTAATGCCACATTTGCTCAATTCAGTTACATTATTTCATAATACTCATTTCATTATTTTTCAACGTATGGTTTTCAACTATTTCACACATTCCCACATAAGGTGCACATACCACATATTCGAACCCAACAAGAGGATTCTACGAAGGTTAAAGTTAGCCATACATACCTAGAACCGGGATTTTTTTTCCTTAATTTCTAGCTCAAGTCACCGGACCTTCTAGCACCTTCAATCTAATTCACAACGTGACACATTTAAACTTAGAATTAGGAATCATGAACATGTATTGAACTCATTTGAGCTTTTTATCAAACACTAGGTGCTCCTTTAGATCAACTAACCCCTTTTTTTAGTTAAAGGTTACCCCACCCTACTTTCCTTTACTAGCTTATGATAAAATGAGTACATGCATGAAAGACTCTTAACCCCATCCGTACGAAGTATCCTACCCATAAGTAATTTTTAACAAAATCTGGAAATTTGGGGTTAGTGGGGTGGAAGCTTACCTCTTAGAGTGAAGAAATTCGTGTTTTACTTCATTAATTCCAAACTTGATTGATGAAGGAAGACCAATTTGATGAAGTTGGGACTTTCTCTCTCTAAAACCCACTCTTTCCTCTCTCTAATTTCTCAGAAAAAAGTGGTTAAATGAAGGGGAGGGGTGTTTTTAATGGATTGGGGTCAGGTGTTAAAATAAAAAAAAAATAGAAGACCGACACAAGAATGCGGTCAGAAATGCGATCGCATTCCTGACATGCGGTCCGCATAATCAACCGCATAATGGCCCTCAAGATGGGCTATAATTTCTAAACACACTGCCCAGTTATGCGACCGTTGTGCGGTCCGCATACACGTTATGCGATCGCATAATGCGTCGTATAACACCCACTTTATGGAAAATTTGTATTCATTAAATTTTGGGGGTACTTTTTACTCTGTTCTGGTATGTTTCGAAAATTTCCACAATAACAACAACTCGGGCATTCATTCGGATATTATTATTATTATTATTTAGTTTTGACAAGAAAATTTTACGGGTCTTTACAACTTTTTACCTTGAAAATGGTATTTACAATTATATTTAATTATGTGGTTCTAAAAATACGTGATCTATTTTAATACCCCTTGTTTAGGCAGTAGAAACTAGGTGAGAAGTGAGATAACGAAATAAGAGCGAAGGGTAGCAAGATTATGCAAACCGAGCAGCGAAGAGTCTGGTCTCGAGGTCGATTGGAATGGGCCTCGAGGTCGAGTTTAAGAGTTTGACAAGGGGCTGTCGAGAATGATACAACAGTATTGAAGGCCTCGTAAATGGCCTATTTGTGATTAATAAGGAGTAATAAATGAAGAATAACTAATGAACACAATAAATGAAAGGCAATAAATCAATGGAACAATTGTAGAGAATATTTTAGTTAGAGAGAAGAGGATGTTCTTGTTCTTGTATTGAATATCGTGTATCTTACAAAGTGACAAAGGTCCCCTTTATATACGAGGGGGAATCCCAACATAGTACATGTGTAATTAATGCAAAGAGAGATGGTTGTTACAACCATTTAATGTCACGGTACGGGCTAGTACCATTTTGCGTACTTGGTCAGCTTTAACCACGTGCATTTTTGGGAGTTTCCCGCCTTTCCACGTTGGTATTCGATTTGGACTACCCCGAGGTCGAGGACCTTCGATATGCCCCCTCGATGCCAAAACTCGAACCTTCGAGCCTTCTGAGCGTCGTAATGACCGTAAAATCGGGCTCTCCGATTTTAGCCATATACATTAGACTTAGTAATAGATAATTTTAATTCGTTAATTACACATTATTTTTACTAGTCTCTACTGATGATTTTATGAAGTCTTTTGGGATCAAAAAAGCTTTAGCAAAAGGAGATAATCCTCTCTTTTCAAAAATCGAAAATGGAATAAAAAATTTGTCTTCTAAACTGCGTGTTTTCTACAAAATTAAACAAATGTCGTCGCGCAGTTAGAAGAGGCTTCCAATGATTTTCTTCAAAAATGAAGTTTGAGAACCTAGGTATATCTTGAACCTGTTTCTTCACAATATTTTACTTCATTAGAATTACACAAATATCCATAATCATTTAAATACAAAGTGTTTACAACTTAACCCCGTCCCATATGTTTTTTTATAGACACAAACATTATGTACAATATCTTAATCCCTTTCAATAACATGTATATACAAATATTATCTTCAAATATTTTCTAAACCTATGTGCTTTAAAACTACACACCCTCTTTTAAAGTATTAAGTCTTAAAAATAGATACATAGTATGTCGCCTCTTTAATACTAGTTAAGGAGAATACAAATAACTAACCTTTTAAACTTTTTCTAAGTCATATGGAGCTACCTCAGGTAGGTTTTAAGTGTGTCTAACACCTTCCCCTTAGAAGAACAAGAACCCTTACCAAAAATCTCACAAGTTAGCATACTAATAGAGGATATGACTTTAGTGATTAAATATGTACCCTAGTATACCTTTAAATATTAGGTGGAAACTCACTTTCATCAACAACAAAGAAACAACAAGTTGGATATTATTTGACTTGTGCAAAATAGGGTACAATAACATGACGACTCTGCTTGGGGAACCCCATATACTTTGCAGTTAGGTTCTGACCTTAGCAGACTTAGACTAGACTTGGAATTTAGATTTGTTTGTTCACTGCTTTAATTGTATTTAAATTGCAATGATATGCTTACCTGCTTTACTTTCTCATTATGTCTGCTTATGATCATGCATGTTATTGTTACACCTCTATCTATTACCGCTTTATATATACTGTTATCACACTTCTTCCTATCGAGTCTTGGTCGTACACTATCACACATAATGGCATGCGAGGGTTGTCTTTTACACCCCTCCAAACTTTCTTTTCAAAAATGTTTTTGTTTCAGAGAATGGATTTGTCAGGTCAACTACATAAGTTCTCGGAGCCTTCGGTCCAATTCAAAAGTAGGAAACACTCTACTCTATCAAACATAGGTCGTATTGCATAAACCTTAGGTGAGTTGGTCCTAGGCATCGACACACAATTAGGAAATCCAACCTAATGTCAACGGGTCATGCACCCAACGACATGACATATGTGGAAAGACGAACAAACACGATGAGACACTCAAAGATCTGAAGCAAACACTTATCAAAACCTTTCTTTACCCAATTCATAAATGGAAATCAACCAAAACATCCCGGAGATCAATATAGTTATGAGAGCACCACACAAGCTGAAACACTGGTGGAAGATATCTGCCGAGAACATGGAGATGAAATCCAGACGCTCCTAGGAACACTGACTGATTTCCTTAACATCCGAGCTAACAAGGTGCTTACTTCCCTGCTGATAGAGTTCTGGGATCTGGCCAAGGTGGTGGTCAAGTTTGCTGATTGTGAGTTAGTGCCAATATTAGAAGAAGTTACAATTTTCACGGAGTTTTCATTTGAAGGGAGGAGGACAATATTACCAGTCACCATGCCCAGTTACAGGTTTTTTGATGCTCTGGGTCTGGAAAATAATCGAGGCTTGAGAAACATCAAGGACGGATGGGTAAGCCTACATCAACTATTTGATAGGTTTTGACATCGTGAAAGCTATGAATGGTACTTGGGATAATTTATGTGTTATCAGGAAACATAGGAGAGTCTCAGGCCCATAGCTTTATCTTTGGCGCTATTGGGACTGTTGGTTTTCCCAAAAATAAGAGGTCGGGTCAATATCAACCTCCAAACAACTCTAGTAGTGATGGTGTTAGCTGAGATTCTAAGGATTCTGTCTGCATGAGCCTGGGGGTATGATTTCTTTAAGGTATGTAACCTGCTGCTTCAAATTTGGGCAGGAGCATTTTTTCAGCAAAATGCCATAATTGACTACTTTGTGGGCGATATCAACATGATCTTAAGCCACAACGAGAGTACGAGACATTGGGTCTCCCCACAAGGTCAGGAAGAGTGGAGAGAGATTCCGACAAACCTAAGCAGAGAATGGGTCAATTGGAAGCTGCCATAGCTAGGTAGAAGGGCAATCCTAAGGACTCCTCAAAAATACTTTATTGAGCTAATATGACTTGAGGGCATCCAACCATACTCACCCATACGGGTTCTCAGACAGTTTGGGTTGATCCAGGATGTGCCTTTCTGGATAAGGACATCACTATATGAGGACGAGTACAACAGACAGATTCCAATACCAAGGATAAGAAGTGTAAGGCCCCGTAAATTTTTTCCAGAAAACTGTGATTTTGTGATGCCGAACTAGGAATAGAGGTAATAATGGTAGAAATTATTCGATTCGGACTTTTGGGATTGATCAGTGCATAGAGAAGTTAAAGGAAAATGTTGGCAAAAAATTGGGCATTTCTGCGGCCACAACAAGGGTACGAGACATTGGGTCTCCCCACAAGGTCAAGAATAATAGAGAGAGATGCCGACGAACCTAAGCGGAGAATGGGTCAATTGGAAGCTGTCATGGCTAGGTAGAAGGGCAATCCTAAGGACTCCTCAAAAATACCTTATTGAGCTAATATGACTTGAGGGCATCCAACCATACTCACCCCAACGGGTTCTAAGACATTTTGGGTTGATCCAGGATGTGCCTTTCTGGATAAGGACATCACTATGTGAGGACGAGTACAATAGAAAGATTCCAATACCAAGGATAAGAAGTGTAAGGCCCCGTAAAAGTTTTCCAAAAAACTGTGATTCTGTGATGCCGAACTAGGTGTAGAGGTCAATAATGGTAGAAATTCTTCGGTTCAGACTTTTGGGATTGATTAGTGAATAGAGAAATTAAAGGAAAATGTTGGCAAAAAATTGGGCATTTCTGCGGCTAATTATGTGGCCGCAAAATCACTCTGCAGATCGCAGAATGGCCGCAGAGTGAGGCAGTCATTTGGGCCATTTTGGTGTCATTTTTGCGGCCCATTATACGATCGAAGAACCATTTTGCGGGTCGCACTTTGATCGCATATCAGACTTTAAAATTTGTCATGTGGGAGTTCTGGGGCGCATTATGCGACCACAGAACAGGTCTGCAGACCGCAGACTCATCGCAGACTGAAGCAGAAAAATGCTAGGGTTGAGGGCCATTAGCCTACTTTGGCATCACGTAATCCCGATTTTTAGGAAAACATTTACGGGGCCTTAAATCCTCCCCTACTTAAGATCATTCATCCTCGAATGAGGATCAAGGTCCACTATTAGCAACTTATGCTACTCAGCTTTCCATACCATCCACCAGCAGCCCCAAATTTGACTAACTCCCTAGATTTCCAAAAAGTTTGCCAGAGTTTCATTTGTAACTAGGCCTATCCACTTGTCATAGAGCCCCCGGAACAATACTTACAAACATATGAACAACCCAACGACGTAGTGAAACTTATAATAATATCAATCATGGCCTTATAAGAAACATATAATCAAAAGGAACACCTTTACATTAGCTGAACAAGCGATACAAGATTCATAGGCGACAAGTTCATAAAAATAAACGATTACATAGCTATTCAAACAAGTAGTGATACTTCTTTTTCATTTCATCTTCGGCCTCCCAAATGGTCTCTTCAACCTGTTGGTTTTTCCATAACTCTTTCACAGAGGCAATTTCTTTATTCCTTAACATTTGAACTTGTCTATCAAGAATGGCAACATGAATTTCTTCATATGAAAGTTCTTCATTAACTTCAATGGTCTCAACTGACACAATGACTGGCGGATCTTCAACTACCTTTTTCAACATAGACATGTGGAATACCGGGTGGACTAATGACATTTCGGGTGGTAGCTCAGGCTTGTACGCCACCTGACCAATTCTCTGAATGATTTTGTACGACATGACATACCTCGGACTCAATTTCCCTTTTCTCCAAAACCGCATAATACTCTTCATGGGGGAAACCTTCATGAATACCCAATCATGTTCTTTGAACTCTAAGTCTCTGCGACGAACATCCAAATAGGATTTTTGACGGTTCTCAGTAGTTTTCCACCGCTCTTTTATGATCTTAACCTTCTCCATTTCCTGATGCACAAGGTCTGGCCCTATCAACCCAGCTTCACCAATCTCGAACCACTGAATAGGAGACCTATATCTCCTACCATACAATGCCTCAAATGGTGCCACCCGAAAACTCGCATGAAATATGTTGTAATAAGCAAATTCTATGAGTGGTAAATGATTATCCCAACTACCCTTGAAGTCAAGAACACAAGCACGCAACATGTACTCAAGTGTCAGAATAGTCCGCTATGGTTGCCTGTCGGTCTGTGGATGGAAGTTTGTGCTAAGATTCACCTGAGTACCCAACCATTGCTAAGATTTCTTCCAAATATTGGCCGTGAACTAAGCCCCTCGATCGGAAATGATAGAGACTGGAGTGCCATGAAGCCTGACTATTTCCTTGATATACAACTAAGCATACTATTCCGCTGTGTCGGTAGATTTAGCTGGCAAGAAGTGTGATAATTTTGTGAGTCAATCCACGATCACCCAAATTGAGTCAAAATTACACGGAGTGCACGGTATCCCTACCAAAAAATCCATATTAATCATTTCCCACTTCACATTGGGATTTCTATGTTTTGTGCCAATCCACCAGGTCGTTGATGTTCGACCTTCACTTGATGACAATCCGGACACCTTGCCACAAAGTCCGCCACATTCCTTTTCATTTCATTACACCAATAGACTTCCTTGAGATCGTGATACATCTTTGTAGATCCTGGGTGCACAGAATACCTAGAAGTGTGAGCCTCGGTCATGATTCATTCCTGGAGACCATCTACTTTTGGAACCCATAGTCGCCCTTGGTACATTAGTGTACCATCATCCACTCCAAGAGAAAAATCCATAGTCTTATGTTTATGAATACCCTCCTTCAATTGTACCAACAATGAATCGTTGTATTGCTTCTCTTTGTCTTTCACAACAAGCGATGATTCAGCCCTATTTTGAACATTTACCCCTCCTTCACTATAGTCCACAAGATGAACTCCAAAACTAGCCAACCGATGAACCTCCTTGGCCAACGGCCTTTGATATGCCTCAAACTGAGCCAAAATACCGTAGATTTACGGCTAAGAGCCTCCACTATAACATTGGCTTTTCCCGGGTGATATAGAATATTTCGTAATATTTGAGTAACTCCAGCCATCTTCTATGAATCAAATTCAATTCTTTCTGTTTGAAAATGTATTGAAGGCTCTTATTGTCCGTGAATATATCCACATGGACCCCATATACATGATGATGCCAAATATTTAATGCAAATACCACCGCCGCAAGTTCTAAGTCTTGTGCCACATAGTTCTTTTCATGATTCTTGACTTGCCTAGAGGCATAAACTATCACCTTACCATGTTGCATCATTAGTGGAAAATCTTTATCACGTTTCTATTACAAAATACCTCCTAGGAATAGATTTCTACAATAATTTCTCTGATATGGTTACAACCTTCTGTGAATACTTGCATCTCGCTCTTCCAATTTTTCAACAAAAGACATTACTAAATAGTTTTCTTATAGGACCTTCTATTTCAAATGAATAACATCTGCTTGCTTTCGCACACACCCTGATAACATCAACCTGCACGACATTGCATCAAATGTAAGGAAACATTGTGCTAAGACCTTTCTTAGCCAACCTCTTTCCCCCCTTATGTACCGTATAGAATTAAGAAACCTCCCTACTTCTCTTGTAAACATTCTCACGATACCTCTTTACTCTTAAACACCTCTTAAAACACATATCAACAACGTTTATATATATATATAATTCAGGAAAAGTCATTGGCCCGAACAGGGCATTCTCTGAAAATTGAGATCCTCCTAAATTCTTCAACAATGACTTTTGGTTTTCCTCTTAAGTTTAAGACTTAGTATAACACCCATAAAATATTTCGAAGTACATAAGAGCTATTAAGAAAGTTGATGTGCGCTAATTATATTATTTTGTATGCACACGAGGACTATTAACATGATGGATATCAATTGGATATGATAATAAGTGTAGGTTATAAGTGATTTAGGGTCTAAGAAGAGGCCTAAGTCTAAGCCAAGCTGGAAAATTACATGATAGACTAATGTTCCAAATGAGTACGCACCCAAACTATGGATGATTATATATATATATATATATATATAATCATCCATAGTTTGGGTGCGTACTCATTTGGAACATTAGTCTATCATGTAATTTTCCAGCTTGGCTTAGACTTAGGCCTCTTCTTAGACCCTAAATCACTTATAACCTACACTTATTATCATATCCAATTGATATCCATCATGTTAATAGTCCTCGTGTGCATACAAAATAATATAATTAGCGCACATCAACTTTCTTAATAGCTCTTATGTACTTCGAAATATTTTATGGGTGTTATACTAAGTCTTAAACTTAAGAGGAAAACCAAAAGTCATTGTTGAAGAATTTAGGAGGATCTCAATTTTCAGAGAATGCCCTGTTCGGGCCAATGACTTTTCCTGAATTATATATATATATAAACGTTGTTGATATGTGTTTTAAGAGGTGTTTAAGAGTAAAGAGGTATCGTGAGAATGTTTACAAGAGAAGTAGGGAGGTTTCTTAATTCTATACGGTACATAAGGGGGGAAAGAGGTTGGCTAAGAAAGGTCTTAGCACAATGTTTCCTTACATTTGATGCAATGTCGTGCAGGTTGATGTTATCAGGGTGTGTGCGAAAGCAAGCAGATGTTATTCATTTGAAATAGAAGGTCCTATAAGAAAACTATTTAGTAATGTCTTTTGTTGAAAAATTGGAAGAGCGAGATGCAAGTATTCACAGAAGGTTGTAACCATATCAGAGAAATTATTGTAGAAATCTATTCCTAGGAGGTATTTTGTAATAGAAACGTGATAAAGATTTTCCACTAATGATGCAACATGGTAAGGTGATAGTTTATGCCTCTAGGCAAGTCAAGAATCATGAAAAGAACTATGTGGCACAAGACTTAGAACTTGCGGCGGTGGTATTTGCATTAAATATTTGGCATCATCATGTATATGGGGTCCATGTGGATATATTCACGGACAATAAGAGCCTTCAATACATTTTCAAACAGAAAGAATTGAATTTGATTCATAGAAGATGGCTGGAGTTACTCAAATATTACGAAATATTCTATATCACCCGGGAAAAGCCAATGTTATAGTGGAGGCTCTTAGCCGTAAATCTACGGTATTTTGGCTCAGTTTGAGGCATATCAAAGGCCGTTGGCCAAGGAGGTTCATCGGTTGGCTAGTTTTGGAGTTCATCTTGTGGACTATAGTGAAGGAGGGGTAAATGTTCAAAATAGGGCTGAATCATCGCTTGTTGTGAAAGNTATATATATAAGGATTTATATGATTCACAACCTATCAAATGAAATATCTTTGAGTCTAGTTTCTAACTCTTCAAACCGTTCGTCATTTAAACACTCCTACAAGAAGTTATGACCAAATTACCAAAATATGGCAAAAGTTTACACTACCGCAGCGCAAATTTTCACTATCGCACCGCGCCACACGGCACCCCATGTGCCGCGGCTGTGCAAATCCTATTTTATTTTTATAACCTGACCCTATTTTTGGGGGTTATTTTTTCCACTTCATTTGGACAGATTTTGGAGCTCTTCTCCACTCTCTCAAGACCACCAACTGCTCTCTTCTTCTAGGTAAGATATCCTCATTATCTTGGTGTGAAATTCCATTATTTCTCACTTGTATTAGTAAAATCTACACATAAAATACTTAGATCTTCAAGAAATTTCTTAAAGAATTCAAAGGAGGGTTTTGCAAGTTTTCTTCCAAAAGGTAATTCTAAACCCTTAGACTTACATGTACGGATTTATTATGGGAATATGAGTATGCATTAAGTATTGGAACTCTTGGTATGGTGATTGGAAGCCATAAGTTCCCAGTTTACAACAACAACAACAACAACAACAACAACAAAAAACTCAGTTTGATCCCAACACGTGGGGTCTGGGGAGGGTAGTCTGTACGCAGACCTTACCCCTACCTAATACAGGTAGAGAGGCTGTTTCCAATAGACCCTTAGCTTAAGAAGGTTGTTTTCATAAGTTCACAGTTTAAATACATAATTATTGTAGAGATTGAAAGGTGATTATTTGATGAAATTTTGTTGGTTAGGTGTGGATGGATGGTCATACATGTGATGTTGGAAGTTATATATTGTTTAATAATGAAGGTGGGATAAAATATTGGAAAATGGTGGTAATCGGAAGAACTAATTCTATGGTTATGATATTTAGAGATTTATGCCTACTAGGTGTTTGATAAAATGTCCAAATGACTTAAAATATAGAAATCTTGCTAATATTGGTGCAATTGTGTTGCATTGTTGTAGATTGAAATTTGGTTCATGTGGTGGATCATCGTTGTATTATTAAGTTCCATCCGGAGGTGGTTTCACTCGTGAAGATCATTTAAAGTATCGGATTAGCTTCGCCAAGTATGTATCTTGCCTAACCTTGTGTGGGGAAAACTACCCCTTAGGCATCGAGTATTATGTGGAATTTATGTGATTGAAAACCATGTACGTGAGGTGACGAGTACGTACTTGGTTTATATGTGCAAATTATATCGGTTAAAATTCGTAGACACACTTATGTATTAAATTGGAAAAATTATTGGAACTTATTAAATCCCTTATTTGTCACGCCTCATTCCTTGTTTGTCGAGGTTGTTTTTATATGCTGAATTGGTGTGATTGTTACTTGAACTTTTATGTGTATTTCCTGTATTCGTCGATTTGATGTTTCCTAGAAATAATTATATTCTGGAGTTTTCCATCTGCAAATAATTAATTAAGTAAGTCTAAATTGAGGTATTAATATATTTATCGAAAATTCAGATTTAGGGAAGTGTTGTCTTATGCTGAGTTATTTTCCCATCTTTATTGTCGTTTTTGAGGTTATATGCGGTGTGTGGAGCCTTGGGCTATTTACTGTGAAACTAATTGATTTAGTTGTATATTTGGAATTGGGTGTGGCCTATGGGAAAATTGTGATACGAAGTGATTATGTGGTATTGTTGTGATAGTTTTCTGTGTAAATTGTTATTTGGGTTACTATTATGCGGCGTATAAGGATGGAATTCCACTGTTGATATTATGTGGGTATAAGGGTGGCATTTCACTATAGTTATGTGTGTTGGAATATTGTCTGGGCAGAGCGATAAGGGTTGATATTAAACAGAGCAATAAGGGAGGCTAATATCGGAGCGACAAGTGTGGCTATTATAGGAGCGATACGGGTGGCTATTATAGGAGTGATAAGGGTGGCTGTAAGAGAGATAATGGTGGCTTTGTCAGGGCTGATATGTAATGAGGTGGGGATATTGTATTGGTGACTTTTATGAGATGTTGTGATTTACTTGTGATTTCCTTTATATGTTGTGCAACTTGTTTTTGGTAATTCAACAAATTTTGATAATAGTCATGTATATGTTGAAATTATGAGCCTGTGGGTATTTCCTGGAGGATTATGATATGGGCACGAGGTGCCAGGGAAAATTATTATGATTTTATTATTGGCACGTGAGGTATCCGTTCAGTTATGATATGAAATATGAGCATGAGGTGTCGTGGTTATATTATGAAAATGATATTGGCACGTGAATTGTCTGTGCAGTTCTGATATGAAATGTGGGCACAAGGTGCCATGAGTAAATTATGATGATATTGTCACGTGAGTTGTCCGTGCGGTTGTGATAGAGATATTGGCACGAGGTGTTGTGGAAATATGAAAGTGGGCTGAGACCCGTATTCTTGATTATGAAATGAGGTGTCACAGGGTGACTTTTATTTGTAAGAATTATATTAAAAATATTATTTGAAAGAGTTATATTCGAAAGATATTTATTTGAAGGAAGTATATTCGAAATATATTTACTGGAAAGGATTATATTCTAAATATTATTATTTGAAAATCTTATAAGGGAATGATTTATATTTGAAGGAATTGATTAATTTGTTGTACTTGTATACATTAGTTGTTGAGAAATATATATGGTGTTCTTGTTTCCCTGATGTTTATATCACTGGTTGATTATTGCTGCTATCATTGCTATTTGTTTCCTATTATTTTGTATGCTATATTGCACAAGTTAATAAACTATTGAGTGTCTTGACTGTACCTCGTCAGTACTCTACCGAGGCTAATCTTGATACTTACTGGATACCAATTGTGGTGTACTCATACTACACTTCTGCACATTTTTGTGCAGAGCCAGGTACTAGAGATATTGGACTTGAACAGAGTTAATATGTTGATAGCAAGGATTCAAGGTAGAGCTGCTTCGTCCTACATCCCCCTGGAGTCTTTCTATTTTATTGTACTGTTAATTATTATTCAAACAGTATTGAGTATTCGATCCTTGAGATCATTTCATGTATTCAAATAGAGTTCGCGACTCAGTATTACTCGTCTTGGGAGGTTGTTTGAATATTTTCGCTATTGGTTTTGACACTTATATTAGATTAAAAAAATGGCTTGAATTGTTATTACAGTCAGATTACTTTGTATTAGAGACTTAATTCCATCACGACTCCTGTGGTGGGGTTTTGGGCCGTGACACTTAGTCCACCTGATTCCATCCTTGATGGGTGAATCACCTTATTCCCAATATTGTAGCTACCAATATAGTTTCCTGGTATTGCGGCTTAAGAGCTACCATGTTAAACATGTCTAGTCTGTAACAAGTGTTCAACCTCTCTCAATCTGTTTCAAACATTTTCCTTTGCCCTTTGGGTAGATTGTGTTGTCTTTCCCTTTTTGATTTCCCTTTGGCTTGGACAATATTCTTGTACCATCTTTTCTTTCTAACTGGAACATTCATTCCCATTCCATTTTTCACATAGTGCATAGTTGATATCCTTATTGTGCCACACATTTGTCCGCCTCCCATGAACTTGTAGTATCATTATGCCTTGTTTGTTGATCTTATCATACCACCACTTCACCACTAGTAGTCTCACTTTCCATTGTAATATGCAGACATGAACTCCCTCTAGATCTTTTAGTTGATAGTCAGTGTCACCTCGGTTGCATTACATTAGTCCTTTATACATTCTATTAACACTTGTGCTTTAGGCGAGTCAACCATTCTGATACAAACTATTTTACAATAATAATGACCATCTTAATTTATAGATTTCCTTCCCATTTCTTTTCGCCTCATTCTTCCTATTTAGTGAATAGCTATGCACTCTTCCGTATGTTATGTGGTCCTTTCCCTTAGTTAGGTATTCATCCTGCTCACCTCTCGACACTTGTTGTGATATCCGTGGGAAAGTGTGTTCATCCATGTATAACCTAACACTTCCTTGCTTATAAGATTCTTAAAAGGCTCTCCATCAAGTCCAAATGTACTATTGGGTTATTATAGCATCACATTCATTTATACCACTCATTCCACCTTTCTTAGAGCCTTGGAACTTTAGTTAAATCGCAAATCCATGATTAGCCCATTCGAAATACTCGCAACCTTTCACATTTGACATATATTACTTCCCTGGGTTCCATTTTCCCTGACCGTCTAACAAGTATAAAATCCCTGTACAAAAGTTACTCTTAGTTTCTAGGATCGCCGACCCTGTCATTTACATTGCCATGTATGAAAAATTTACCTTACTTAACCTTCTACCTTCTTGGAGTACTAGTGGTCTATAATTAGCATATCTGTATTGGTAAAAAAGAGTTTCACACGTAAGCCATCTTTTGACAACTCAGCCAGTCACGTGGACATAGGGGAACGCGATAGCTGGATGTGATTCCTTGAAGAGGTACGGAACAAAGAGGCACGATTCAATAAATCCTCGAGCTTATCGGCCATGGGAAGCCCTCCTAAGGATAACTAATGCTAGTGTCTTCATCCTCCCGATCATGCCTCCCGTGTGTCTCATGTCTAGGAAGACCCACTTCTTTTAGATCTCAGGATCACATACATAGTTCCCACCTTACCAATGCATGCTAGTTACCTCTATGCTTCATTTGTCTAATAATTAGTGTCGTCATAATGGTTAACGACGTCATCATTGTGAGTAATGATCTTCGTGTCTCTTAGCATATAACCTCATGAAAGACTTTGCTTAGCACATTAATGGATTCCTGAATAATTCCAGCCCAATCTTGAACTCCGATGTTGCTCATTGTATTAGATATATTTGGTATTGAAGGTTCAAACGTGTCGAAGAGGAAGCATCACCCTGTCAACCACACATATTCCATGGGTAATTTTATGGCCGATATATGATCACCCTAGCACATTCTAGAGAAATCGTTAAAGGTCACCACAGCTTTAGTTTGGGTGTTCGCGTAGTGATTTAGAATTTAGGAGGGTGAACATGTTGTTCTCAATATTTTTCCCCTGGAGATGTTATGTGAATTGATAATGGATGGGTACATAAGCGCATTTCTCACTAGGCTGAACTAGGAGTATGATGTTTCCCCATAACTTTTCCTCATATATTTTGTGTTTTCATATGTCTATGTCTAATAAGGTAGTTGGAGATCCTTTGTGTGTCATCCCGGTGGAAGTTATTGAAGGTAAAGTTAATGGATAGTTAGCTTATGTGAGGTATCTAGATTCCATCCTTGTTATATAAGTTCAAGGGTTGGGATTGTTTCCGTGAATGTGTTATGGTGAAGCTTGTAAGTCGAGGAAGCCACATGGGAAGCGGAGAATAAAATGAAAAAGAAATATCCCCATTTGTTTGGATAAGTCAGGTAGTCGTTTATGAAGTTGATTACCTCTAAATAATTGCATTTACATGTCATATTTTGTAGAGCCACCCCACTCCCCTAATCCCCCATTGTCTAATGAATCCATAATTTGTACTACATTTGTGTGTTGTTGTGTTAACTGAATTATGTGGAATTTGTTGAAGTAACTAAATTATGTGGAATTCGTTGAATTAAGTGAATTATGTGGAATTTGTTGAAGTAACTGAATTCTGTGGAATTTGTTGAAGTAACTGAATTATGTGGAATTCGTTGAAATGTGTTTCGGGGGCTCTCTGACAGGTGGATAGGCCTATTTACAAAGGAAACTCTGGCAAAATTTTCAGAAAAAATAAATTTGGGAGTTGGTTAAATTTGGGGGTTGACATATAGTATATTCAAAACTTAGTGAATCCTTGATCCTCATTCGGGGACGAATGATCCTAAGCGGGGGAGAATGTAAGGCCCCGGAAAATTTTGCTACGTAATTTAGGATTTCGATGTGCCAGGTAGGCTTATTATAACATTTTTGTGCTATAATATGATATAAACGAATTGGATTTGGTAAATAAGTGTATAAGTCATAAATTAATTATTGTGGGGTCCAAGGAGAGTCCTAATGTAGGGCCCCAGAAAAAAAACTTCACTATGTAATTTAAGGTTTTGTGGTGTCAAGGTAGGTAATACATTGTACTTCCGGAGTTTTGGGATTGAACGATGTGCTGAGGAGTTGAAAATTTTTCGTCGCAGCTAGACCAAGTTTTAGGTAGATAAAGCCTGGATAAAGCCAGGCGAGACCAGGCTTTAGGTAGATAAAGCCTGGGTAAAGCAAGGCCAGACCAGGCTTTAGGTAGATAAAGCCCGGGTAAAGCCAGGCCAGACAGGCTTTAGGTAGATAAAGCCTGGATAAAGCCAGGACCGAAATGTTGCACTATCCATTTTTCTATCTTTATAACACGACCCTAGACCCATATAAAACCCATTCCCCCTCATTATTTTAACGACCATTTGATAATATAGAGAGAAGCAAGAGTGAGTTCTAGAGATAGAAAGTCCCCAACTTCATCAAATTGATCCTCCTTCATCACTCAAGCTTGGAACTAATCAAGTAGGACACAAATTTGTTCACCATAAGAGGTAAGCTTCAACCCCATTACCCTTAATTCTCAGATTCTAGTTGAAATGAAACACACATAGGTTAGTTCTTGGAGATGGGGTTAAGAGTCTTGCATGCATGTATCAAATTTTCCATATCTAGTAAAAAAGATTAGATTAGAGCAATTATTCACTAAAAAGAGATCATGCAATCTAAGGGAACACCTAGTGTTCGATAAAAAGCCCAAATGAGTTCAAGACATGTTCATAATTCCTAATTCTAGGTTTAAATGTGTCGCACTGGGAATTAGATTGAAGGTGCTAGAAGGTCCGATGATTTGAGATAGAAATTAATGAAAAATCCCGATTCGAGGTATGTATGGCTAACTCTAATCTTTGTAGGATAAACTCACTGTGTTCACCCTCCGAGTATGATTCTCTTGGTGGATATCTATGAAATTTATGTGTTCTATGTGCCTAATTGAGAAATCCTTGCTTCTATGTCATTTCATGCTAATACCATATCCTTGTGCTACTTGAGTATACGAGTATGATCTTTATGTTCCTTCTTATGCTATGTGTGTGATCCATGCGTATGATGGGTGTGGTAAATATTAAAGATTGGAATGGTATGAAATATGAATCAAAAAGTTGTTATGATATGAAATGTGGGTAAAGATATGGTAATGATGTGAAATGCGAAACATGAGATTGAATTGTTATGAAGCACGAAACAATGGATTGGGAAATTGTGAAACATGAATTAATGGAATGGATGGTTATGGAATATGGATTAAAAGATGAATTATTGTGAAATGTGAATCAAAGGATTCTACTGATATGAAAGAAGAATCAAAGAACAATATGTGTTAGGGATCAAAAAGGTTAAAAATGATGTAAGTGATCTAAAACACCCACAATTATACCAGGAGAATGTCCTAGGGTGAGAAGGCCTATCCGGTCTGACTGGGATCGAACTCCATGACGTACACATGGATGACTTGAAATTGTTATATGATTATGATATGATGATGATTATTTTCCTCACTAATTCAGTTGAGATGGCCTAGCCGATTGGGTAGAGATCGGAATCTGTGTGCTGTGCACGAGCCACGGTGTTAGCCTAGCCGATATGGGCAGAGATCAGACTCCGTGAGAACAAGCCACGGTGGTTATATGTGATGTGATTGAAATTCGGACCTCACCTAGGATGGCTTAGCCGATCGGGCAGAGATCGGACTCCGTGTGACAACGACGCGGTGGATCAGCAATAATAATAACAAGATGAAATCTAAAAGAACATTAACCAAAATATGGAAAAACGGGATGGGGGATGTGGTAAATCTTGTTTGTGTTTTTCCTTGCTTCGCCGTATTGTTGTATGATGCCTCTATTTGTGTTGACTGTTGATGTTTATCCTATCTAGAGTAGGTTTGTTCATAGATACCAGTACTATTCAATGGTACTAACATCCCTTTTGATGGGGGCGCTACATCTTTTATATGGATGTAGGTGGTTCCATAGCAGGTAGCTCCATCGCCGATACTTGTGCCTTCCCTCCATCTTCTTCAGCAGTCTTGGTGAGCCCCACTTCTTCTCGGGACCGTGTGTAGTTCATGATTGACTCATTTAGTTTCTGTCGTCTTCTTTTGAGGTATTGTCGGGGCCTTGTTGCCGGCAAGTCTATGTATAGTTCTTGTACTCTTAGAGGCTCCGTAAACACTAAGTGGGCTGTATATATATATTTTGGGTAGTTGTCGTACTCGTTCCTAATCACAATCCCGTATCGTGAATGTTGTATTTTAGTATGTATATTTTGGGGAAGATTAAATGTTGAAAATTTTTAAAGAGGAAAATGGACTTTATGATGTGAACTCACGCTTTTGATTACCTTTCGTTATTTCATATAAATAATGTACGCTAAATGCGTTGGGTAGGAAAAGCAATCCAGGTCCGCTTGGCTGGGTTCATCCGATTTTGCACCTGTCTCGTCCCTCGATTTTGGGGCGTGACATTCCTAATGTCAATATCCTTTAGGAGTGTAACACAACTTCGTACATTTCTAGATTTTTATAAAATTCATAGTACAAGGGTCTTCACATTGTGGGTTCAATTAACTCTCCTTTCATAACTTCTTGTCTCCTATGAGAGACATACTCTCATCATTAATCTCCTGGTCATGACCTCCATATATCACATGCTTAATAACAAATTTTATTTTACACCTTAGGATCATATGCATTCTTCCCACACTACCCAAATATGATATTAAGCTTACGTCTCATTTATCAAGTGAATGTCGCTTTGGAGATGGGTAATCACTTTTTACACTTTTCTCATATAAAATATGCTCATGGTACTATGTACTTATCTTATATGTCCATACCGTTCGTTCAACATGATACATGTGCCATCTCCTTAATATTCAGGCCTTTGCTTATTTGTCATGTCATATGACAGCATTAGTTGGAATAGACAAAAGAGCGTTTAAACTTACCTTGAACCTTAACACACGAGTTAGAAGACAATCTTATAGTCAAGCTTTATCGCATGATCTGGAGTATTTAATAAGGGTAACATTCCTAAATGTCCATGTTGCCTCAAACTTTAAGATGTGGTCGACAACACACCGATAAGAAGGACTCTACAAGACATGGCTCCGAGACATACTAGGACACTTTAATCCTTAGGCTCTGATACCAAATGTGTCACGCCCCAAATCAGGGAGCGTGACCGGCGCACAACCGAGTGGACCCGGTTGAGCAAGCCTGTTTGATAATTTCTACCCAACTCACCCATGATCAAGAGAAGACATAATTTTATTAATTCGACAGTAGGAAGATCATGAATACAATACAAAATCATTTTATTAGTTATATCATTCTTAAGTTTAAAAATACACACATTCTTATGATTGAGTGGAACAAGAGTTCAAAATACAACATAATATGTTTGACCTTTCTAGCATTCATATACAACCCACATAGTGTCTACGGAGCCTCTAAAGATACAAAAGAGAGTTTATGATAGTGTCGACAACAAGGCCTGTAAAGACCCGTAAAACTTCTATGTCTAAAATAATGCCCGAATAGGTCACAATGCTGTTATAACTGTAGAAATTCTTAAAATGGTCCTATTTTGAGTAAAAAGTATCCCAGAACTTGAAAGAGTAAATTTTCAAGAAATTGCGCGTTATGCGACACACTATGCGATCACATAACAGGTATGCGAACCGCATAGTGGTCGCATACCTGGATAGTTTCATGTCCATTTTGGGGACAGCTATGCAGCCTAGAATGCGATCGCATTTTGCGAATGCGGGCCACAGGGTTGTCGCATTCTTGCCCCATGGTTTTTGCGAGGGAGGTTATGCGACGCACTATGCGATCGCATAACAGGTATGCGGACCGCATAGTGGTCGCATACTTGGGCAGTGTGGTTCCCATTTTGGCCCATTTGAAGGCCAACTATGCGACAAGAATGCGGATCGCATAGCAGGAATGCGATCGTATTCCTGACTGCATTTCTGTGTCGGGGCTCCTATTTTGTAAATTTAATACCCGACCCCCTGTTTTATAAAACACCCCTTCCCTTCACTTTTAACGATTTTGTGACCAAAAATAGAGAGAGAAAAAAAGTGTTCTTGAGAGAAGGTTTCAACATCATCCAATTTGATTTTCCAAAATTACTCAAGCCCGGAAATTATCGAGTTATTGTCATCTTCTTCACTCAAAGAGGTAAGTCTTCACCCTATTTCCCCAATTTCTCAGATTTCGAGTAAGAATAAAATACACCTAGGTTGGTTCTTGAAAATAAAATTTGAAATCTTGCATGCATGTGAGTTAAACTCCGTAATCTAGTAAATGAAAAAAAAACCAAGTTTGGGTAATTATTCTCAAAAGGGGGTTAGAGGTCTAAGGGGTCACATAGTGTTTGATAAAATGCTCAATTGAGTACAAGATTCCTAATTCTAAGTGGAATATGTCACATTGTGGAATAGATTTACGGTGCTAGACGGTCCGGTGAATTGTGATAGAAATTAAAAGGGGACGTCTCGAGGTATGTATGGCTAACTTTAATCTTTGTAGAGTCACCTTGTTGGTGTCCGAGCATTCGTTATGAGTATCTTGCTGAGTATATGTGAATTGATTGTCCGGTTTTGTTGAGGTGTGAGATTTCATTCTCTGATTTTTTTTAGTCGGCTATCGTGATAATTGAAATTGTGAAAGGTGACTTCTATATGATTACTCTATCATGTGCAAGGTTCATTAAATGATTGAGTATGTTGGTATGAAAGAATGATAACAAACTGAAATGTGTAAATGTATCTAAGTGATAAGGGATGTGTAACAAGTAATGAAAGGGAGTTGTGAATTGATCTAGTTGAACTAAATGACCATGGAAATATCGTATATGACTCATTGTTGGCAAGGTTTATTGTGGCTTAACTTCATATGGATTGTTGGTTGTAATGAATTTATATTCTTGTTGATGAGCATCTTTGTGGTTGAATTAATGGATAATAAAGACTATTGTGAACACATTATTGATTGGGTGTTATGAAATTCTACTCTTGATGATATGAAACCCTTTGATTGAATTGTGGGCTGTTATTGTTTGCCCTGAAATGTGATGGTCCGGTGGGATCGAGTTGCACGCCACAACACGAAGTAATAAGTGTGGAGAGGTAACAAGGGTGGAGTGTAAATTTTACGGTGGGATCGGGTTGCACGCCGCAACACGAAGTAATAAGGGTAGAGAGGTAACAAGGGTGGAGTGTAAACTGTTCGGTCGGATCGGGTTGCATGCTGCAACAGAATGTAATAAAGCTGAAATGCGATTGTGTTGAAATAAGAATCTATGAGGCTCTCAATTGTATTTGTTTCTGTATCACTGTGCACTATGTGTTTGTTCCTTTAACTGTTTTCTATCTGTGCATCTCTTTATTTTACTTTGAGTAAAGTTTGCTCATTCATACTAGTACTATTCCACAGTACTAACGTCCCTTTTGCCAGGGGTGCTACATCTTTTATATGGATGTAGGTGGGTCCATAACAGGTAGCTCAGCTCGCCTTTAGTGGTGCCTCCTCCTCATCTTTCAGCAGTACTAATGAGCCCCACTTCCTCCCGAAATCGTGTGTAATTTATGCCATCTCTTGTGAATCTGTTATGTATTGTAAGGTATAGTCGGGGCCTTGTCGCCTTCAAGTATTGTATAAACTCCTAGTATTCGTAGTGGCTCTATAGACATGATGTGGGTGTATATATGTATTTTGGGTAGTAACTGTACGTATTCGAAATCGTGGTCCGTATTGGAAAGTTATGTATGTATTGTGTATGTTTTTGGGAATCAACTGTTGAAATGCTTAAAGAGAAATGAACTTAAGTTTGTAAATCCATGCTTAAATCCGAAGTTGCTATTTCATATGGAATATGGTGCATTGTATATACGGGGAAACACGTTGGGTGGGAAAGGCAATTCAGGTCGGCTTGACCTGGTCACCTGGTTAGGCGCCGGTCTCGTCCCTCGATTTTGGGGCGTGGAAAACTTGGGTAGGATGTAAAGACCCGTAAAATTTCGATGTTTAAAATAATGCCCGAATAGGTCCCTGTGCTGTTATAACTGTAGAAATTCTTAAAACGGTCCTATTTTGAGTTAAAATTATCCCAGAACTTGAAAGAGTAAATTTTCCAGAAATTGTTTGTTATGCGACGCACTATGCAATCACATAATAGGTATGCGGACCGCATAGTGGTCGCATACCTGTACAGTTTCTTGTCTATTTTGAGGACAGCTATGCGGCCTAGAATGCGATCGCATTTCATGAATGTCGGCCGCATAGTTGTCGCATTCTTGCCCCATGATTTTTGCGAGAGAGGTTATGCGACGCACTATGAGATCGCATAACAGGTATGAGGACCGCATAGTGGTCGCTTACCTGGTAGTGTGGTTCTCATTTTGGCCCATTTAACGGCCAATTATGCGACGGGAATGCGGATCGCAAAGCAGGAACGCGATCGCATTCCTGACCGCATTTCTGTGTCGGGGATCCTATTTTCTAAATTTAAAACCCGACCCCCTGTTTTATAAAACACCCCTTCGCTTCACTTTTAACGATTTTCTGACCAGAAATAGAGAGAGAGAAAAGAGAGTTCTTGAGAGAGAAGGTTTCAACATCATCCAATTTCATTTTCCAAAATCACTCAAGCCCGAAAATTATCGAGTTATTGTCATCTTCTTCACTCAAATAGGTAAGTCTTCACCCTATTTCTCCAATTTCTCAGATTTTGGGTTAGAATAAGCACACCTAGGTTGGTTCTTGAAAATAAAGGTTGAAATCTTGCATGCATGTGAGTTAAACTCCGTAATCTAGTAAAGGGAAAAAAACAAGTTTGGGTAATTATTCTGAAAAGGGGGTTAGTAGTCTAAGGGGTCACATAGTGTTTGATAAAATGTTCAGTTGAGTACAAAACTCCTAATTCTAAGTGAAATATGTCACATTGTAGAATAGATTGACGGTGCTAGACGGTCCAGTGAATTGTGATAGAAATTAAAAAGGGAAGACTTGAGGTATGTATGGCTAACTTTAATCTTCGCAGAGTCACCTTGTTGGTGTCCGAACATTCGGTATGAGTATCTTGCTGAGTATATGTGAATTGATTGTCCGGTTGTGTTGAGGTGTGAGATTTTATTCTCTGATTTTTCTTAGTCGGCTATCGTGATAATTGAAATTGTGAAAGGTGGCTTCTATGTTATTACTCTATCATATGCAAGGTTCGTTAAATTCTTGAGTATGTTGGTATGAAAGAATGGTAACGAACTCAAATGTGAAAATGTATCTAAGTGATAAGGGATGTGTAACAAGTGATTAAATGGAGTTGTGAATTGATCTAATTGAACTAAATGACCATGGAAATATCGTATATGAGTCATTGTTCGCAAGGTTTATTGTGGCTTAACTTCATATGGATTGTTGGTTGTAATGAATTTATTTTCTTTTTGATGAGCATCTTTGTGGTTGAATTAATGGATGATAAAGACTATTGTGAACACATGATTGATTGGGTGTTATGAAATTGTACTCTTGATGATATGAAACCCTGTGATTGAATTGTGGGCTGTTATTATTTGTTTCTGTATCACTGTGCACTATGGGTTGGTTCCTTTAACTGCTTTCTATCTGTGCATCTCTTGATTTTACTCTGAGTAAAGTTTTCTCATTCATACTAGTACTATTCCACAGTACTAACGTCCCTTTTGCCGGGGGCGCTACATCTTTTATATGGATGTAGGTGGGTCCATAGCAGGTAGCTCAGCTCGCCGTTAGTGGTGCCTCCTCCTCATATTTCAGCAGTACTGGTGAGCCCCACTTCCTCCCGGGGTCATGTGTAATTCATGTCATCTCTTTTGAGTCTGTTATGTATTGTTAGGTATAGTCGAGGCCTTGTAGCCGGCAAGTATTGTATAAACTCGTAGTAAGTAGAGGCTATGTAGACATAATGTGGGTGTATATATGTATTTTGGGTAGTAAGTAAGAATTCGGAATCGTGATCCATATTGGAAAGTTATGTATGTATTGTGTATGTTTTTGGGAATCAACTATTGAAGTGCTAAAAGAGAAATGAACTTAAGTTTTTAAATCCTCGCTTAAATCCTATGTTTCTATTTCATATGGAATATGGTGCATTGTATATACGGGGAAACGCATTGGGTAGGAAAGGCAATTCAGGTCTGCTTGACTGGGTTCACCTGGTTAGGCGCCGGTCTCGTCCCTCGGTTTTGGGGCGTGACAAGGCCCTAACTATTCCTCAAAGTAACTACAACATAGAAAAATATATAATACTAGACCCCAGAATGAAGTGGGGCTCACCGAGTTCGCTGAGAAGTGGATGCACTACTGTCTGTGATCAACACTGTCTGCCACAGAACCACCTGCATCCATTTAAAGATGCAGCACCCTCGGCAAAAGGGACGTTAGTACTGTCGAATTGCACTAGTATGAAAACTAAAACCGTCACAATAACATGAATAGCATTACAAGAAAAAACAATCAAGAATGCAATATGAGCTGTAAATAATACTAAAACATCAAGCTAAAGATCACTTAGATTTTCAAGTCAACCTCCGTGTTGTTAGGTTGGATGGTTTTTAATTCCAATATGCCACAATCCACAATACCACTGTTCTCTTACACGGAGTCCGATCTCGGCCCGATCGGCTAAGCCATATAAATTGTGACATCAACAATATTCACTAGTTCACTCACAATACCAACGTGTTATTACATAAATTCCGATCTCGGCCCGATCGGCTAAGCCATCTCATTTGAGACATCAACAATTTAAATCGATCATCTTACTTCATATTTCTTTCCCATCTCATTAGCACATTAGCACAAGTGGCTTTAATTATAGAGTCATTCCTGGCGCTTGGCCTTATTTCATAGTTCAAGTTCGTTTCCACATTCCAAAATTATTATTATCATCAATAACAACACGTTTTCATTCAAGACTCTTGATTTCACATGTGAGAAAATTTAGAATTCAAGGCGCATAGAGGCTTTTCACACAATTTGGCATAACAATCTTTAATCGAATTTGACATGAAGTCTAGGCATTTTTAGCACACATATTCTAAGGGTTGAACATTTCTTCAGATGATGAGATAACATGATTGTAAGGAACTGTAAAATTCTTAACCAAAATGGCACGCAGTTAGATCCCCACATTGTTATTGTTGTAAAAAATTCTTCGGTTCGGACCTTTTAGACTGAACAGTACCCTTCGGACTTAGAAAAAATGTTCGCGAAATAGTGTGCATCTGCGGCCCATTATGCGGAAGCATAATTGATATGCGGACCGCATAATGGTCACAGGGTGGATCAGAGGGTTGGCCTAGTTTAAGGCCAAATATGCGATCGCATAATCGATATGTGGGCCGCATATTGGTTGCAGATCTGCAGTGGAATTTTTGCCAAGGGAGTTGTGCAACACATTATGCGACCACACAACTGTTATGTGGTGCATTATATGATCACATAACTGTTATGCAAGTCGCATAATGGCCGCATACTCGATCAGTTGCCCCACCCGGTTGCGGCCACTTTTGCGGAAAGTTTGCAGGCTGCATTTCCATTCTGCGGTCGCATATGCAAACGCATAACTGTGTCGGGGCACCCTTTTTGTCATTTTAAAACAGGACCCTATATCATTAAAATACCCCTCCCTGATCAGTTAGAATCATTTTCTACTATATTTTAGAGTGAGAGAGAGAGAGTTCTAAGGGGGAGGAAGCTAACTAACACCCAAAATCCATCAATTTGTGTTAAGACCTGGAAGATTATCAAGAAAGACTTCACATTGCAGGTAAGGATCTTAGCTTAACCCAACAATGTTTGAATATCTTCTAAAAATTAGTAACTACTTAGGTAATTCATGGGCTTGGGGGTAAATATCTCGCATGCATGTGACTCTAAGCTAGAAAAAGGGAAATCTTACACTAAAAGGGGAGACATGGGACTATAGTGAATTAGTGGTGATAAGTATGATACTCAAGTGAGCTAGGAATATGACCGGATTCCTAATTACAATTTGATTGTGCTATTTTTTCAAATAGATTGAAAGAGCTAAATGATTCTGGAAATTATCGTAGGAATTAGGGATAAGACCCAATCCAGATATTATGGCTAACTCTAATCTTCATAAAAATCAACTCATTGGTGTCCAAATAGGTGGTATGAGTCCCTTACTTGATCATACTTGAATTGATTATTTTTATGTGTTGAATTGAAAGATTTCCGTTTCTAAATTGATCTAGTTGACTACCATGTTACCATGCTACTTGAAAATGTGAATTATGATCCTACATGCCACTTACATTATGTGTGCAATTCATTTTATGTTGGTTCTCATTAATATGAAAGATGATGACATGGAACGGATAAAAAGGCGAATCAAACTAAAATTCTAAAACGTGTCCAAGTGCCAAGAACTGTGTGATAAACGGTGGAAGTAAAATGTGAATTGAGTAAACAAATGAAATGGTTATGTCCCAAAGTGAGATGGCTTAGCCGATCAGGCCGAGATCGGACGCCATGTTGTACACATGGTGGCATTTACATCTTGAATTATGAATATGAATTATGATGTTGGTGATGTCTCACTTGGGATAGCTTAGCGGGTCGGGCCGAGACCGGACTCCGTGTAAAAAGACACGGTGGCATTATAAATCGTGGCACTTGGCATTAAGAGACTATTAATCAAAAGGATGGAAAGGCAAAACAAGAAACAATGTGACCCCTACTTGTGATTCTCTATTCCTGTGAAGTGCTATGTGATTTCCATGTCTGCTTTCCTACCTGTTATTGCTTATTCTATTTTAGAGTGGAATTGTTCATACATACTAGTACTATTCGATGGTACTAACCCCTCTTTTTCCAGGGCGCTACATCTTTGAATGGATGTAGGTGGTTCTATTGCAGATAGCGCTGATCGCCGATAGAGGTTCCCTCACTCTTTCTCCTCATAGCAGTCTTGTGAGCCCCAATTCTTCCCGGGTTATATCTAGTACATGTTGTTCTTCTTTTGCGTAAGTTACCATCTTTTGAGGTATAGCCGGCGTGTTGCTAGCATTGTTACATTTGTCTTTTGTATCTATAGAGGCTCCATAGACGTTTATGTGGGTCATGTATGGGTGGCGGGGATGTTATCGAAATAAGTTGTAGGTTGAAATCCTACTGAACTTAATCATAAACGGAAAGTACTTTCGGAAGTTTAATTATCATATATTGTATGTAAGGAAGAATGAACTAGCAACATATGCATATTTATATAACTGACCTCTCCTCAGGTTAATAAACGGTGATGTGTTCCTTTTTTTGAATATGAATGAGTCGGGTAGGACATGTTTGCAAGGCTTGCCTGATCGGGTCCACTCGGTTTAGCATCGCTCACGCTCCCCGAGGTTGGGGTGTGACAATGATTAAAGCATGGGAATACATATTACACATATATTTTCAAAGAAAACACATTCGAGATAGCAATTTCTAGGACGATCAATTTTGGACTTACATCGATTTCATGAATACTATGGGATTCAATGTTAAGAAGTGGGGGTTTAGACAACATACCTTGTTGGAGATATTTAGTGCTACTAAAACCAGCCACTACTCCTACAACTTCAAACTACATCAACATAATTCAATTGGACCAATATTAGTAAAAATTTCCAGGTTTTTGGTCATGTCATTTTATCAAACACCTAGAGTGCATAGGATTCAACTACCTCTACTAATGGTGTTTCTTCATTCAACAATCCCTCCTTCCCATCAACAGGATATAATTCAATATCATTTGACTACTAACTGCCTTCTTTAGCACCATTATAATCATCAATGAACTCACATCCACCAAATTTCACTAATTAACTCATTATTAAATCTCTACAACACCCAATAATCTAGTTTAAGTATTTATAGCTTCCAATCACAATCTCATAAGTGCTAGTACTTATTCCTTGCTCATATATTCACTAAAAATCCATGAATGTAGGTTTAAGGATGAAAGATTACCTCTTGTAGACCAAATCTTCAAAGTCAACTTTTGGGATGTTCTTAAGATTTTGAAGAAATACTATGGAATACAATACAAAACCTTGTTGTAACTAGTAATTGAGAAGTGTAATCATAATAAAAAAACACTTAGAAACTCACCTTAAGTGTGTATTGGAAGCCTTGGTCGGATGGGTGATGGAGAGAAAAGCCCTAGTCTTGAAATCCATTTATTTTTCTCTCTCCCCGCTCAGGTATTAATAGGATCAGGTATAGTATTTTTCAACTGGTGCTATCCCTGTGCTATGAGGCTTTAGCTCACTGGTTTGCTAAAATCAGGTACAGTTATTTTCCACCAGTGCTATCCATGTGCTATAAGGCTTTATCTCACTGGTTTGCTAAAACTTTCTGCTTCCCTCATGTTCTATAGTAGTGCTATGGGGAGATAGCTCACTGTATTTTCTTTAGTATTATTTCTTTGAATTAAACATCTAAGTGTTCCTATTATTGCAAAATTCAAATATTAATAAAATAAGTATCCCCATGTATAAAAAAAACTTTATCCACTCCAGTAATTATCATGTGGTCCGGGTTTAAATTAAATTGTATTCTTAAGCTCAAAATTGCTCAAATTAGCAATAGAAATTCACGGGGCCTTACACATTAGCCTACTATTATTAACCTCTATGCCTACTTTGGCATCACATAATCCCAATTTTTACGAAAAAATTTATGGGGCCTAACACTTTGCTCCCGCTTATCTCAATCCAAAAAATATCAATGAAAACAATGACCTTAATGTGTCAAAACTGATTGTTTGTTAAATATTCGCAATTTAGGCCTATTGATGCGTGGCTAGAATTCATGATTTTAAGCATTATATACCTTGATTTTATGGGATTTAATGATAAAATACACGTCGTATGTGCCTAATGTGGTTTATTTTATGTGTAGGTGAATTCGAAATGGAAACGGGGCTAAACGGAAGCAAATACGTCGAAAAATACGCGAAAGGGGACACCCGGGCGATAGCCGGGCGATAGAGCCAAA
>ML373304.1:70957-87933 GCA_005239525.1 Nicotiana knightiana | reverse complement strand
GTCTTCATCACGTTCTTTAGTGTATACCACAGTGTATGGTTTCACCTTCAGTACTTCATCATACGAAACCATGACTTCTGTTTGTCGCCTCATTCTAGAAGGAACCAAACTTTGGAAATCTTTAGAGACCCTCTGAATTTTGGGCAAAACGGGTGTTCTTGTATTTTGATAATTTCTCTGGAACTTATTCACCTTCTTTAATGGACCCAATCTCTCAAATACGGAAGTCCTCACAGTTGATTTTCCAAGTCTGTCAAAAACAGAAGGCATGTTAGAAGCGGCATATTCATTTTCTACAGTGATGTGATTTCTACTCGCCCTTCTGATGGAGATTCACACTGGTGACAGTTTCTTGTATCCCAAACCTTCGTGTGGTTGCCTCGTTGCAGCTTCTGATGGGAGCTTCCGTAACTTTGACGGCTCATCGGGATTGTATCCAGCTTTCGCGAATAGCTTGTAAATGTTAGGATCAAAGCCTTCATCTGTTCGCTTTGTAGGGATTGCCACATTCTGCAAACGATTTTGAGCTACAAACCCTGCAAGTGGCTTCGAGGACAACTTTACTGCCTCAATTCGTTTCACCGGAAGAGTTAACTTCTTTAGTGTGTTGGTTTAGAGATTAGATGATTCTCCCTCGTCTTTCTTCCTTTTAGGGACATATTGGAGCTTAGGACTTACTTTCTTGCCATAAGATGCAATATCCCCTCTATGAGATTTATTCACATTGGGTTATACCTCCTCAATAACGGCTTTGGCTTTACCAATAGTCACCTCAGTTCTTTTGGTTATGGGCTCGTCATTATTGCTTTTCATGACATCATCAACCTTTAGATCCTTCACAATGCGGTTCTTCAAGTAGAACTTTGCATCGGCGAAGTGTGACTCTGCCTCGGTGAATGGCTCATCATCAGCAACTATCTTCTTCTCGACTTCACCCTCGTAGTATTTTAAACATTGATGGTAGGTAGATGAAACTACTTTATTCTCATGTATCCAAGGCCTTCCAAGCAAAATATTGTACTAAGTCTTCGCATCGATCACAAGCAGCCATGCACTTGATTGCATATCTTCAATAGTGATTCCTAGCCTGATCGCACCTATGGCTCTTTGCCCCTCTTGGTTGAATTCTTGGATCATCACATGACTTCCTCAGAGTTCGTTCATGGGAATACCAAGTTGTTTCACAGTGTGAATTGGCAAAATGTTCACTGAGGATCCTCCGTCAACAAAAATTTGGTTTACCCTTTCATCACGCATATAGCCAACCAGGTACAATGGGCGGTTATGAAGAGTGTCACCTAGCATAAGATCGTCACTTGTGAATGTGACTTTTTCCTCACAAGCATTGACTTCTTGAGTAATGGAGTCGATGAGATTTTCTGAAGATGGTGCCGAGGGTAAGTCATCACTCCTTTCTTTCCCTTCGTCGGTATGGCAACAAGAGGCATAAATACCCCAATGGGAAATCTTCGTGCAGAACCAACTTGGTAAAAACTCCTCCAAGGTCACTGGATGTCGTGGCTTTTAGGGTGGTGTAACTCCACTTTCTCTTTCTTTACGTGCTTAACTGGGTTCCATCTCCTAGGTCTTTTCACCATTATCTTCCTCGTTGGTGGTTCCATTGATCCTTTTCGTGGGCCTCTTTTGTGGCGCCTACGACGAGTCACCAGCGTCCAACCTCCATCATCCTCAAGTTGACCGTCTTCAACCTTGTAGTTCTCCAGTAATTCTTCATCTTTACTTTATTTGGAACTACATAATTCATCTGGATTGAATGAGCCAAATATGATAGAGACTTGGTTTGCGCTTGCTTTCTCATCTTCAAACACGATCTTCTTTTCACGATCCAAGTCCATAACTTTGTTCTTGAAGACAAAGCACTTCTCCAGAGGGTGACTCACAAGTCGATGATATTTGCAGTAATTTGGGTCATCGATTTTCTCAGCTTCATTTGGTCGCTTCATCTCTGGAAGCTCAACGAGATTTAACTTGAGGAGTTCTTCAAAAATAGCCGGCACATCAGAATCTAGAAATGGGTACTCTTTCTCTTGCATTTCTTTAAGAGTCAACTTTCCACTTGGCTTATCTTGAAACGAAGTGGATTTCATTCCATGTCATGGGCACGAGTTGCAAGTTCTTCAACTGCTCCAGGCTTGATACCCTGCAAGATGTAGCGCAACACCCAATGCATATATTGGATGCACATCTCTATGCCAGAAGCTTCACTAAGCCTGTCTTTACAGTTGAGGCTTGCATTCCTCCAACGGTTGGTAAATTCGATAACTGGTTCACTCTTCCGTTGACGAGTACTTGTGAGTTCTATCATATTCACAGTACGTCTCGTGCTATAAAAGAGATTGAGGAATTCTTGCTCTAGTTGATCTCAGCTATCAACAGATCCAACCTCGAGTTCCGTGTACCAATCAAAAGTATTTCCTTTTAATGAGCAGACAAACTGCTTGACAAGGTAATCTCCATAAGTCCCAGCATTATTGCATGTCTCAACGAAGTGCGCCACATGTTGCTTTGGATTGCCTTTGCCATTAAACTGTTGAAATTTCAGAGGTTGATAGCCAACATGCATCTTCAAGATATCGATCCTTGAAGTGTACAAGTGTACGACTTTGCATAGGTAAAAGAGGACTTGGAAGCAACTTCATATTTGTTTTTTATAGTCCCTTCAATAAACTCCTTTAGTTGATTGATTGGAATCATCCCTTCCGAAGAGACTGGAATTTCCTTAGTGGATGTAACTTGTCGTGGGGGAGCATCAATCTCTTGGACTTCTGGGAGTTTGCTAGGTGCATGGGTGGATTCTTCTTCCATCAAGATTTTCACCCTATCTGTTAGCTTGTCGATTCTAGCATCTTGATTTTGCATGCACTTGGTCAAGCCAACGATTGCTTCCGTCAAGTTTGCCAACTGCTCCTCCACAGATGAAGTGTTTGTTACCATGGCTTGCATGATTGTCATGGACGATGGAGAGTAGCATGGATTTTCACACAGATTGATCCTTGATTGGCTCACGCTATGTGGTGTGAGTGGGGAGGATCCATCACTTGAAGCGTCATCATCTTCCTTCACAGCAGAGTGCTTGGATCCGGAGAGGTCAAGCAGAGCAAGAGTTTTCTTGATCTTTTCAGCAACATCACTTCCTCCTTCTGGTGCATTTGTGGAAGATCTTGATCCTTTTGAGGATGAAGATCCGAAAACAAGGGTAGATACGGACGACACTTAGGGTGCTTGTTGTCCTAACGAGCTTGCTTTGCTCCTCGTAACTNAATTAGCAGCCTTGGCAGAAGTTGAACTGGAGTTGATTTTCTTGGAAGCCATTTCGTTGTTCTTGAACTTTGGTGATTGAAAAGTTGAGATGAAAGGTAGAGATTGTCCCACTAGGCGTGCCATAATTTGTAGACAATAAATTGCATCGAGAAAATAAAATCAAGACCGAAAGATATTGCAACAATCGTAGTATTTGATTTCAAATATTTGAGCGTTACAATCTCTATGAATCCTCTGATTATACTTTTCTAGTATAAATTCAAGGGCTTTTGAGCTTGATCTTGAGTTTGAATTTGTTGTCACGAACGATGATCTTGTTCTTGAGCTTGAGCTTAATTGCTTGAACTTGACCTTGATTCGTTCTTCGTTCTTGAACTTGAACTTGATTGCTTGAAGCTTGAAACTTGTGGAGAAATTTGCGGCGTTTGATCCACGAGCTCTCTCTTGCTTCTTGTTATAACTCCTGGTCTCCTTTTTTGAGTTATGAAGACCCCTATTTATAGTTGTGGAAGGGAAGAGTTATGATAAGAACAAACTCTTTCCGACCAATCAAATTGAAGTGTGACATGACCGCATTTGATTGGCCAGAACATGTCACTTGCGCACATGGCGCGATTTCATTGGCCTTTTAATGTGACTTGGCATGCTTTGTCATTTTGACACATGGCATGATTCTATTAGCTCTTCCGCGTGACTTGGCGTGCCACGTCATTTGACACATGGACATCAATTTGGGCCTCTAGGAAGATGAAATCTTGGGCCTAATGAATTGGGTTCATCACTTTAGCCCAATTAAGTAGACTAACCCAATGGATTAAGATTTATTTATTTAATCCATATATATTGGACTTATATAATTAATTCAATTATATTAGCCCATAATATTTGTATGGCCTAAAATATATTTGAGATTAAATCCAAATTTCATTATGGATTTAAATGCAATAAAATTTTAATTGTCTACAACGATTTATAAGTCGTCTTTTCATTTGCTAATTTATAAGTTTCTTTCCGCGATAACGATTTTCAACTATGATTTATAAGACAATTAGCGACTATAAAGTGTACCACAAAATCACAAAGTAACAAGAAAATACTTCCTCCAGCTGAAAGTATTTATAAATAGCGACGGTAAGTGTGACTTGTAATTGCGAGTTATAAATTGTATTTGTCGATCGTGATTTATGAACCACATTCGTTGATCACGATTATAGATCGCATCATGGATAACGATTTATAAATCGTATTTCGCATATGCTTTTGAGCCGAGTACCTATTGAAAACAATCTTTGTATTTGTACTACCCTCCCCAAATCCCACTATATGAGGGTATACTGTTATTTTTGATTTATCAATCGCATTTGCTAATTGCATTATAAATCACATTGTCTATATATTACGATTATAAATCGCATTCAACGTCTCCGATTATATATGTCACTTTCACCTATTGCGATTTAAATATGTAGCAATTTATAAGTTATAAAATTTGCATTTAACTATTGCGATTTATAAACCGCATTCATCAACTGCTATTTATAAGCCGTATATATAAATTCAGCTGTATATCATAGATCACATTTATGAAATGTAACTTTTAAAGCGCAATTATATTCTTATTCGAATCCCCTCCGATTAATGGTTAATAACTTTAGATTTAACCAATAATAAAACTCTAATATAATGTTAGCTTAAGGAATAACTTGGGTTTAACAAAATTATATAATACCTCCCCAACTCATCAACATGAGGAGCAGTGGATGTGGCCTGAATATTGTAGTTTGTAGAGCACATGAAATAGAATTCAGACTGAATTTAATATTGCTGGAATCTATTTTATTATCTTTTATACTTTTTAAAAAAAAAAAATCAGACACTTTTAAAAGAAAGTTGCAGTTTTTTTTGGTTTCTTATATAGTTTTAAAAATACCCAATAGCAGCATGATAAAAATTTATTCGCGTCAAATATTTAAAATAAATTATGGCATTCACATATGACACACTTGATTAGTACTCTTAACACCTAATTTTTCATCATTTTATGTCTTTGGCTTTATTTTATAGAATAGTATTTGATAATACTCGACACTTAAGATATTAATTTAAGTTCTCAAGTATTTTAATGATGGTGAGAGAAACTATTAGGCCACTTAATAATTCATTTTAATAAACAAAATATTACATTAATAAAAATTTAAATAGTTATAAACTTAAATTTTTCAAAAATATAATAGAGTATAAAGTAATATTCTATCATCTTCATCTAATAGCCATTTCTTCATTCTTTATCTATTCCGAAAGATAAGTACCTTCATATATTTAGATAATTTTTTATATTTACATTCTCATTTTGTCTTTAATAACATATTTTAATGAAGCTGGGCATTGTTGTTAAAAACCACTAAATACTACCAAAAAATATATATATTTTAATTTGTTTACTTCCTATATATTTTCTTTTCCAAGGAAATTGGAGAATAGGCATGGCAGTAATGTAAATTAGCTCATAAGTGTGGGCATCTCAGCTGAAAGTCTTGGCTATTTTACTATCCAAAAAGCAGTCCCAGTTTCTCCTCTGTCGCATCTTCCGGAGTTCCGCAGTGTAGCAGATAAAGGTGAGTCTCTCTCTCTCTAGATTTGGATCCCAAAATCTAGGGTTATTCTGAGTTGAAGATTTTTTTTGGCTGATCTGCTAATTAAGCCCTCAATTTTTCGTAGTAAGACTAGCTTTGAAATTCATTAATCTTTGATTACATGCATCTGTGCAAGTCAAATTGCTGCATTATACTTAGCATTTCCATGTCGATGCTCTGATCTGTAATTCATTGGATCGCCATAGCTTTGATGTTTTCTTAACTGTCCTGTCTAGGGCTTGATTTGAGAATTACTTGTCCTTTAATCACATTTTAACTTATTCTTATTTGGAGAACATGTCTATTCTCACTGAAGTTAGTAACTTCACTGAATTTTTTTGTTGATTCAAGTCTTATTCTAAGGCAAGCACTTCTCTTTTCCTTCCCCTCCTTTTACCTGAGTTAAAATTTCGTTGCTGTTATCTCTACAAGATCGAATTGACATTATAGTTATTCAGTTGAAACTGCTTTCCACTAAGCATTGCTTCAGAGTATGACTCGTCTTGCTATGATATGTATATATGTGATACCTGTTACCTACTAGCTGGGAATAGGTATTAGTCTTGTAAGTAAGTTTAATTTGAACCTTTTGCTTTTTTAGGAGTATTTTCACCTTATCATAGGTTTATAAGCCATTAAAAATACAGAAATTTTCTAATATTGCTAAGCTCAACTCATATCATTATCATAAAATAAAAGTAAATATATATATATTCACTTTTATTTTATGATAATGATATGAGTTGAGCTTAAATGGAGAAACATGATCCGTGAGGATTCATATAGCCGACTGCAATATGTTTGGTTGTGGCTGTTGCTGTTGCTGTTGCTATGATATGTATATAGCCTCAATTTCTATGATGGACTCACTTGTCACGAGTACTTTAGGCTTTTTTTCTGCTTTAGCTGAAAATATATTTATAGTGATTCTTGGGGTATGCTTTTATTGTCAGATATTGCAGCATGGATCACAGCTATTGGCAGTTTGGCGATGAGCTTCGAGGTCAGTCAAAAGTTTCGGAGGATCATCAATGGTCAACGGCTGCTATGAAATTGTCTCAGCAGATAAGGTCCAAGGGTGAACGGAGGAATAACCTAGACCTTTCAAAGGGCTCATCTGAAATTAGGCCCAGGGATAATTTAGGGTTTCAGGAAGATAACAAGTGGGAAAGCCTTAACTTCTACATGATGAATTTGGATACCAAGATGAATGAAAATACGTCGAAGAGTTCCATTACGAATGGCATGTACAACATGAATTCAGCTTATCTTAAACCCAATGTCAACAACTTGGGAAATGTGTCTTTAAGCAAGTTCAACATCGGGAATCACACAAACGAAAGCAACAACAACAATAACAACAGTGAGAGCGCCAATGGGAATAACGCTGCTGACAAAAGGTTTAAGACTTTGCCTGCTGCCGAGACGCTGCCCAGGAATGAGGTTCTTGGTGGATATATATTTGTTTGCAACAATGACACGATGCAGGAAGACTTAAAACGCCAGCTATTCGGTATTTCTCTAGCATCTTAAGCTTTCTGTCTAAGTGGTCTTGATTTTGTGACATGGAATATTATCATATTTATGTCTTGTTAATACATAAGGTTATATATACAACCTTTCTGCATTCTGATCCTTTTGATAAAAATTGTGGACGGAATAGTTGTCTTATACCTTATACTTTGTTGTAGAAGCAAACCATATGAAAATGATAATGAAAGAGTGATGATTGAAGGACAAGAATGTCATTTTGTAACTTGCTCCTTATTATATAAACATCTTTTACCGGTAAAAAAAAAATCTCCTTTGTTTGAGTTGCAGTTAGCATGCATCTTATATGTTCTTACCTTTTTGGTGTTTGTGGCTGCCTTGAGTTAGAACCACTTGCAAAGAAAGGAGATTGAGATCCTTATTGGATTTGAACCTCGAAAGTTCTAGGATTCTATTTGTGCCAATAAAGCAAACTGTTGATGAAAAAAGAAATTGTTTCTACTGTAACAAGTTCAATCATTCTTTCGCAGGTCTACCTCCAAGGTACAGAGATTCTGTTAGGGCGATAACACCAGGCTTACCCTTGTTCCTCTATAATTATACTACTCACCAGTTACATGGTATCTTTGAGGTTAGTTTGCGATATTTTTTGTTGTTACTGTTGTGAGCATAGATATAACATCAATCTGTTTACGCTATTAGCTAAAAGACCTGAAATTATGAAAATTGTATGTGTACACACTCACGCCTTCATCATTGGGAGGCTTGAACGTGCTTGCGTACCTTAATTTTTTTCGGTAGAGCAGTGAATACCTGTTCTTTTCATAGTTTTTTCCTTCTTATTTAATGTTAGGATTTCATTATCCTTCAAGCATAGTGGTTTGAAGAGTTGCTGTTCACGCTCCTTTCTTATCACCCCCAAAAAAAAAACAGAAAGAAAAAAAAAACAGAAAGGAATTTCTTTTTGCAGTTTACATGGTGAGGGCCTTACTATATTGCTGCCTTTTAAGTTGCTGGCCTCTTATTTTTTACCTGTCAAAAATTATTAGCTAACCTAGCTCTCTGTTGCATGCTTCATTGAAAGCATAGAATCTCTTCTTTAACCATTTCTTTAACAATTTTCTGGACAGGCAGCAAGTTTTGGAGGTTCTAACATTGATCCGACAGCTTGGGAAGATAAAAAGTGCAAAGGAGAATCAAGATTCCCTGCTCAGGTAAAGATATGAATCCACAATTTATTTTTATTTCATAAAAAGTGAAACAGCAATTCATTTTTTTTCTATAGGTATTTGATGCATCTGGATTGATTTTTGAGTTTCATGCATTTACACTTAGGTGAGGAGCCGTGTTAGGAAAATCTGTAAGCCATTGGAGGAAGATGCTTTTAGACCAGTTTTGCATCACTATGATGGTCCCAAGTTCCGTCTTGAGCTCTCCATACCTGAGGTAATATGAAAGATGTTGACATGGATTCCCCCCCCCCCCTCCCCAACACACACACACAAATTTTTTATTTTTTATTGTAAGGTTGAAAATTGGTTATCTAAAACCTTATTTGTTATGCAGACTTTGGACTTGCTAGACCTCTGCGAAAAAGCTGGTGTCTAGGAATGCTGAAGTAATGGACTAATTGGCATAAACAAATTGTAGCAGTGCATGTGAATGTTATAGGTTGTGTTGTGCTTGTCAGTCATGCTTTCCGCAGATTTTCCAAAGCGCAAGCTTGGGTGGTAAGTCTGAAGGGACTTGGTCGTAGGATTGGCTTTTGTAGCCAAATAAGTGTAATGGTTCTCTGTGGAGATGTTTGCAAAGTAGCTTTGCGAATCTTGTAGCAAGCTTGAGAAGTAATTATGATTATGTAATGAGTAAAGATCGTATGTATTTCTATTTCGGCCTGGAACTCTGCGTAGTCCAATTTGTGTAGTGAATTCTGAACTTCATGTATTTCTGGCTTTCCTGGTTGCAATTGTTTTTGCCCGATCGAGTTTGTTCCGCCAAGCTCAAGAGTATTGAATTGATGGTGAACGGCAGTTGGGCTAAAATGTTTCTCAATTACTCAACTTCTGGCTTGGAAGGAGAAAATGATCATCTGAAAGTTAATCACTTTGTTAAAAGAACAAATAATTTTATGGATGCGGGTTGGGATTATTATCTACCTTCTCATGATGCATAAAGAACGTTGGTCTAATCTCATTGGAGATAAACAACATTATGTTATATCTTTAAAAATAACATAAATAAATAATAAAGAATATACAAAAGAATAAGGTTAAAGTAAAAGATTAAAGAAAGTAAATATCATATTAAGAAAATTTGCTTACCGTTTTTGTGTAATTACAGATAAAATGAGATATTTAATTAAGCAGGTGATATTTTTTTAACGTCAATGGGGACAATGAAATGGCGGGGAATAGTTACCAAGAATATGGCTGTGGTCACAAACAAAACTAGGCTTCCATAAATAAAAAGAAACAAAGCCACCAAATATTGGCTTTAACTAAACCAATTAAAGGACTGGGGATTAGAGAGCAGAGAGCAGAATTCAGACGCTAACAAATCCAGGACCTCCAATGGCTTCCGTTCCTCTTCCTATGGCAGTTGCACCACTAAATTTGTCATCTCTTTTCATTAACTCTAGATCTTCCTCTAACAATCCTCCACCAATCAGTTCACTTTTCACTGTTGGATTGAACAAGTTGGGGACGAATCCAAAAAGGTTGAGGTCGTCTTTTGTGTGTCGAGCTGCTTCAGTAACTTTTCGTGATTTGGACGCCGATGATTTTAGACATCCTCTTGACAGACAGGTAACCTAAAACGCATACTATGTTGATAAAAAGGGAATACGCAAATTTATTACTCCTACGTTTTTGCATAATGTTAGGTTGGTTTTGGTCTTTTGATGTTTAATTCTTATTTTGCTCAGAATACGCTGCTTTTGAGAGCAATACCTGGCCTCAACGACATTGGAAAAGCCTTACTTGGTAAGTGCTTTTGTTTACGAATCATGGTTGTTGAAGTTATGTAAATCGCCTTGTCTTAAAACATACCACTTATATTTATTTATTTTAAGTCTACAAAAATGTCAAATGTAAGCTTTGGACCACGTAGGTGAAACATTTTATGGGTAAAGGTGAAATAGAGCCACATTTCTATAACGACCTCAAGTTTATTTATATAATAATAATAATTTGTTTCACGGTCAAATATTTATAGATATTTAATAAATTTCTTAATATATATACATGGTCTGGGCAAAAGCTACTTGGTTCACGTGAGCCCATAACCAATACTATAGATCCGCCCCTGCAAAACTTTACTCAAGATCCTTGCTTTATGTGATAATTGTTGAATTTTGTAAACCATCTCAGTTAGAAGCTTGAAGTGTTAAGGATACTATAGATCCGCCCCTGCAACAATGAGGAACCCTTCAGGTACTCTATATAACCTCTATAAACCAATTAGGTGAGAAGGAAAATAACGACAATTACTTGGTTACTTGGAAGTTCACCTGGAAAAAAGTGCCTTACTATCCTGTCATCTTGACATAGCGTGGAAATTGGGGCGTTCTCTTTATGTTAAGACTAACTGCCTTTTCTTTTCGTGACAAATGGTTGAAGTCAATCTGTATATCTGATCTGAAGATGTTATCGCAGGGAGTGTTTCGGAGCAAGTTATGCTTCTGGAGAACATAGGAACATCAGTTCTTGTTTCTGAAAATCAGGTTATTCATTTTTCAGTTTAGACCTTTAAGTGATAATGACTTAATCCTCGTGCTGTCAGATCTTTTCGTAGTACTTATTCTTGTGCCCTGTGGATGCTTACTTGTATTATAAGATCATCTCTTGAAATCACATAAAGTTGTCAGCTTCCTATTAGGGCCCCTTGTCGATGGTTGTTTACTTTTTATTGTCTCAATTACTTGTTTCTAGAGCCTTCTCATATACTGATTGACATTCCAACTAATCATATACTAATCATCACATTCAGCAACTCTGAGTTCTTCTCTGAGCTTGCATTGACTACTATGAACTAGCGTCTTACATTTATTAGTATGTGGACTGGGACCTTGTGCTGGTTCCAACGTACTTTGCCATTAAAGATTAAGAGGTCAGAGAAATTTTCTGTCATCTAACTGATTTGGCATGTCTTTCAGCTCCCTGAACTTCATCGCTTAATGGTTGAGGCTGCTAGAATACTCAATATTGAGGCTCCTGACTTATATGTCCGTCAAAGTCCTGTACCCAATGCATATACTCTGGCTGTCAGTGGTAAAAAGCCTTTTGTAGTTATTCATACAAGCCTTGTGGAGCTGCTGAGTCGAAAGGAATTGCAGGTCTTGATTCTTTCCTAAAATAACTTTCAAATCATTGCTTTTAGTATCCACTCTTGTGGTTCTTGTGCGCAGTTTCAAAGAAAAGACAGGTATCAGTTGAACCATAAGATTCTAAGTTTGCTTGAGACTTTTGTTAGTATATCCTTATGGCAGGTTTAAGAATCATTTTACAATCTTAATGTACTTCGATTTGTCTTTCTTATTTTCCTTTTTCATGCATTAAATCATCCTAAAGGCTGGGGAGGGATTGGGGTCGCTTTTCTTTAGGACTTTAGTCTGTAACAAGGCTCGAAGACATATTTTTAGCTAACTCGAATTCTCAAGCTCAGGATGTGATTCTTTCACTTTTGTCTTCTGTAGTTCCTTAATTTTCTTCTCTATTTCAACTTATAATTTTTGTTGCATATGTTTGATTTGCCTCTTTTATGCGCTTTGTTGTTTTCAAATTCAGGCAGTCTTGGCTCATGAGTTAGGTCATCTCAAATGTGATCATGGTGTGTGGTTGACATTTGCAAATATTCTCACTCTCGGTGCCTATACTGTTCCTGGTATGACTTACATTCTACTTTGCATAACACAGAAAATTGCAACAGCAACAGAGAATCCAGCCATTTCTGGTTAATAAATACTCAACAGGGATAGGATACAGAAGTTAAACAATAGATAAAACAGGTGATTTTAGTAAGTTAACCATGTTAAATATCAGCTAGAAGTAGCAAGTATTACTATATTCAAATCACATAATACTTACAGAAGTGCTTCAACATGAATGGGTTCAGAACTGATCTCTTCATATATTAATTTGTATATTTTACCGGATGTCCCCGAAGGGGTACTATATAAGATGTAAAATTATATGTCAGGTAAGTGTTGCGTAAAGCTTTTATCTGTGAATCAATTGTTTCTTAGCTGCCAGCATGTGGTTGTATGGGATTATAATTAAGTAGCTGCTAGCAAAGAGGGGCTTATTTCAGTTAAAAATTATTTTGAAATTTTTTTCCCACCCACAGGTATTGGCGGTTTGATTGCTCAGAGACTGGAAGAACAGCTCTTCCGCTGGCTTCGAGCTGCAGAACTCACTTGTGATCGCGCAGCGCTTCTTGTTGCACAAGATCCAAAGGTAGAGGAAATCCAGACAGTAAATTCACATTTTGGGGCATTAACCACATTAGAAAATCTTATCCATGATTTTCCTTCTTTTTCATGCTCCCACAAGAGGTGGTCGTTTCAGTACTAATGAAACTAGCTGGTGGCTGCCCATCTCTGTCGGATCAACTGAATGTGGATGCATTCTTAGAGCAAGCTCGCTCTTATGAAAAAGCATCATCAAGCCCAGTCGGGTGGTATATTAGGTATATAGCTTGTCTTGTATTTTGAGATAGTTTTGGCTTGCAATTTTCTTATTTTCTTGAACTCTTTTAAGTTCTTCAACATGCTTTCTCTTCAGAAACGCACAAACAAGGCAACTTTCACATCCACTCCCTGTTTTACGTGCACGCGAGATTGATGAATGGTCGAGAAGTCAAGAGTATAGGTCTCTTCTTAAGCGTGCAATACAGACTGTGCAAAAAGTTTAGCTGCATAAGGATGAACGTCGAAATTGAATACATGTAAATATCCAGGTATATGGTTTACTCTTATGTGCGATAGTGTCTAGGAATTGGAGCTTTTTCTAAATGTTTTAGTACTATACGTTCTTCCTTCTATTTCGGATTGGGTTAGAGGGGTTGTTACTAAAGGTCTGAGGAGCATTAACTTTGGCTAGGTCTGTATCAATGCTACTAGCTAAGCAGGATGCCATTTGAGAAAGGCATGTGGATATAAACCAAGAAAAAGTGCTTCTTGTGTATGGTTTTGCAGTAGTGGCAAATCTAGAGGGGTTCCGCAGGTTCAGCAGACTTACTGCTATCAGCTCGAACCCTATGTATATGTTTGTGAAAATCAAGTATACTTAAGTTGAATGTGTATTTCAGCCAGAGTCTCATCTCAAAACTATAGTATCGAAATCTTAAATGCCGCCACTATTTTACAAGCGTTATTTCTATCAAATCAATCGACAAGATCTTGCAGATCCTTTTTCTTCCTCCTAATAGCTACATCTTGTTAAAAGATGACGAGAAGGTTTCCTAACCTGTCAATTGCAGGTGATAAGAATTACTACCTTTAATTTTTCTTTTGTTTTATAGGTTTACATTGTTTTATTAGGTTTTTGTAGTCTCTGTTGAGTATCTTCTTCCTAACATACGTTCTTGCAGGATTATACGGTACAGATGCAGCTCTCAGGGCGCAGATTTTACGTGGAATATAAAACTACTTCAGCAGTTGATATCTACCTACCATTGTAGTTTCAGTTGTCGAAGTACTAGCTTTGAGTATATTTCCTCGGTCAATATAATGTAAAAGAGATATGATCCGAATTTGTATAGTCATTAACTATTTGTATATCACCAATAGCTCTGTACATTCAAATACAACGAAACTTTGGTTTGATGATGGTCATGAATGAGTAGAACTGACCGGCAGCGACAATTATCTTGCCTTTGAGCTCAGGCTATTGCACGATCTTGAAAGATCTCTTGGAAAGGAACTTCCGTTGATGTCTGGCTACCTAGATGAAGTATTTTAGTACATTTAGCATCAGATACTTTTGCATATCATAGAGTTAAAGAACTATAATACTGCTACTATATACTTTCATTAGATAAAGCATCCAGATATCCAACAGTTACGTGCTATGTTACCCAGAAAGGAGAAATGATGGAGACCAAACAGAAAGGTCAGGGAGATGATTGAAGAGCCAAAAGATTATTTCTTGCTATACATGAAACCATGAATTCTTCTCCCTACCCCAAACAACCCTTACATTATTTGTTTCTTGCAGCTACAATGCTAAGGACATGACAGATACCAGAAATGAGTGAAATTTCGTATCTAAAAAGCATTTTAAATTACACACTAAATGACTTGCAGAGCATTAAGTTATACAGCAGTTGGACTGGCGTGAGTCATTCGGCAAGAACAGCATCATGAGGAATGCTCTTATGCCTTCGAAAGAATTCCAGATCGGGGGCTTCTCCTTTCTACAGTTCTGTTCCTTGTAGTTTACTTCAGTTGAATATGAGCTTCACCATTGAGCTCTTCTTTTACTGAATTATTCAGTGGGGTCTCTTTTGTTTTTTCCCCGATTTCTTCTTGGTGCTAGCTCCTTTGCCTCGTTTAAACACAGCTAGAATCTCAATACTGCATCCAGTCAAATTAATTTCTTTAAAAATGATGTTATGAAACATAAAAGATCACTGAAGCAGTCAAAAGAATGAAGGTTCAAGCAAAAGCATTTGAGCATCACAGACCAACAAAGCAAGGGGCAGGGATCTTGAATAACAGAGAAGAATATGCATGAGGAAAAAATAACAAGTTAGAAAAAAGAGGGCCACTTTATATTTAACAAGAATTATCTTTATGACCAAAATAGAGGAAATTTTCTTTCTTTTTAGTTTCTTTAGAATGTGAGCATCTACAAAACCGTGTCTCTCCAACCTCTTGGTCCTCTGCAATGTCTATTTCATTCCCTTGCTATCTCCAATGGGATTGGAGAGTTCCAGTTCAAAGCTATATTTTCTCAACAATCAGTGAACACTAATGCACAATCTCAAATGTAGAAATGTCCTTATTACAGGCATACTCAAAATTAGTAAGTCCCTTCAACACATCTAACAAACATTAAGTAGCAATTTCCGCATAGAAGTTATTCATAGGCATGTCTGAGTATTTGTGAGTGGTGATTCCTTGGATCCATAAACTAGGTGATAATGGAAATGAAAAGAACTGAAAAAAGAAAATCTAAAAGAAAGAAATATCATCTCTCCCATATAGATGTTCCTATACAGAAATACCAAGAATCTTCCATCCTCTTCTCCATAGTGGCACAGGCATAAAGCCTTTTCATTAAGTTTCTCCCCTTATTAGAACACTATACTGGAAGACCATTCAGAAATTTTTGTGCAACGTACAGTTTCTTCCTTCAAGCAAATGTGTTTATTATGCACATATGTGAATGAAAATAATAAATAATACTTAGTAGTAATTTTGAATCATGTTCGATGAAATTTAATTTTAGTTGACACATGCAAGTTTAAATTTGTCTGTAGGACTACATGAATTACAAGAGGGAAAGGCAAAACCTTTGTGTTCCAGGAAAGAAATTAAAGCCATGGGCTTTATGCAAATGCCATTCCTTACTAGCTAGCAGTGACAAGCAATCCTGCATGAAAAAGGGCCTATAATCAGCTTCAAGATGACATAGTTCAGTGCACAAAAGTTGAATTGCATCTTATGAACCAAAAACTTGATGAAATTGAATGGTAGTTCAAATGATTTGTATTAAGACACAGAGATCAAAGAGCTGCATCTCAATCTAATATGGATTTGAAGGAAGGCCACATACCTCTTTAAAACTTTCCCAACCACAGCTAATATAGATAAGAGTCTGAGGCAATGATTGATCTTCCTCATGTACAGTCGTGTTTTCAATTTGAATTGCAGCTTCTCTGGCACGTAGGACCCACGGTCTCTTCTCGTCTCTGACCTTTTCAGGTCTACCATAACAAATAAAACATAAGCGGATGACAGGAACATCATTGAATGCTGTAGCACATCAATGATTGTGAATTTTCTTAACAATATAGCAACCCATTTACTTCCCTGAATTTCCTTTTACTCTACCTTTTAGATGAATTGCTTCTCAGTTCCAATGCTGAGATATGCCGTAGTTCCTTCACCAAGGACGGGTCCAGCCCTTTCCTCGGAGGGTCAACAACAACAACATCCGATCCCAAGAGCCATGAAGTTGGTTCCTATGCAAGTTGTTACTCGAAGTGAAAACTTTTACAAAATCAAAATCGTATACAGCTATACAGCATACCAAGAGAGTTCTAGGGTCCGGAAAAGAAGATTAAAACAAGTTGAATCCATACGGACAAAACAAAGTTTCCACCAGTATAGTCTCTTCGGAATTGAATTAAGAGGTCAAAGAGATATAACATAATGGTAATTACGATGAAGCAAATAAATGACAAATAACTATATGATGACATCTAAATCACATGCAAGACCCCAAGGATACTGATGAGAGCTATTAGAACAAGGAGGTGTTTTCTATCTCCACATCACAACAAAAACTTTAAAAAAGTTTTTCATTTTTATTTTTATTATTCTTAGGGGAGGAGATTACAAGGTGG
>ML373304.1:0-64126 GCA_005239525.1 Nicotiana knightiana | reverse complement strand
CATAAATTTGCGCGCGCGCAGGGGGGGGGGAGGGGGGGATTTAAATAGGATGCAGGATTAGGAACAAGCCTCGCTTCAGGAGCTCCACAGCGGCATTGATGTTCGGATGATGAGCTGCAGAAAGAGTTACAAAATTGCACTTAGATAATTCTATTGTCTATGCATAGATAAGTGTACCACAAAAACCAGATGTGCGGATAACCAAATAGCAGACCTTTACAGTCAGGGATATCAACTACGTTATGAGTTCCCTCCTCATAAAGCCCAATCAGAGGCTTGCTTGATAAACCCCGAACAGCAAGCTTTGCACGACATCTCCATCCCCACTGTATCCAAAGGACAGTTAATTTAGCTCATAATTGATGCCATAAAGTAACTCCACCAAAAATACAACAAATCAATCAAAGGCACAATAAGATTTACATCAATCACGTACTAATCTACAACTATCGAATGAAAAATCTTTCACGCCGAGCTTCTTGAAGTAACCTATAGCTTCATCAATTACTTCTGGCCGGTGAAGATCAAACTCTTGAGTGCAACCAGAACACCTGTAAAACCACATTAAAATTGAGGCAGTTAAACACAATATTATACTACAATCACAGGTGGATCCAGTATACCAACATCCACCCACTATACACAACATTATACTACAATCAATGGTGGATCCAGTGTACCAACATCCACAGACTATCTTCCACTCGAACTATATACTACTGGAAAAAGGTCTAAATTTGCACCTATACTATTCGAAGTTGCTCAATTTTGTGCTCCATTACACGTTTGGTCCTTTTATACCCTTGCTATTAGCAAATCGTCTCATATTTGATGGAGCTCCGATGAAAAATTGGTGGACTCCATGTATCCAAAATTCTTCGTTAAAAATGATCCAAATTTACAACAACCCAAAATCCCACTAGTGCGTTCTAGGGAATGTAGTGTGTACGCAGACCTTACCCCTACCTCGAGGGATAGAGGCTCGGCTGAAGAAGGCGAAAACAGACAATATATCAGTACCAAAAAATGATCCAAATTTTCAAATTTTAACTATGGTTTAAAATTACGCTCAGGTTGGCTAGAATTCAAGGGATAAACAAGACTTTTTCCTAATGACAGGAGTAATATTAGACCAAAAGTTTAACGGAAAGTAAAGATGTCTTATGCTATATAATAAAAATTACTGAGCTGAATATGGATATTAAGAGGGATAGTCAATAATGAACAGCTATGAGCTACTGGAACTAAGAAAAAGGTACGTACGACTGGAAATGAGTGCAATTGAGGGCGCAGGATAAGGAAGGTGGAGAAGGAGGGATAGGATTATTAGGGTTTATAGAGAGAGCTGATGATGATGGGGCAGCGACACGTTCTGCGCACAGCTGATTGCTCGTAGCTTGACAGCTAATAATGCGATTTATTGGAACTGCCGGAGAGAAGAAGAAGCTCAGTGCCATTGGAAAATTGGAACTGCTTTCTCAAAGTGTTCGTTACAGTCTCAGCTGCCTATGGCGGGAATGGATAAAATATTGAAGAGCACCCGATATACTAATATCTCAACGATGCCCGATTGCCCATTCTCATCTCTGGGCGGGCCCATTCAAGTCGAATTATTTGAACCCGACCGTTTTGTTTTATGTGTTTTCTTAAGGGGTCGTTTGGTAGGGTGTATAATAATAATATCGAACAAGGTGTATTAGTAATGCATGAGTTAGTAAAGCAATTATTAGTTATTGAGAAATTATGTCTTATCTATTGTTTGGTGTGGTGTATTAAAAATTAAAATGTTTTTTAAGAAAATTAGTTGTTTACAAAAATACCCTCCATAATCTTTAGCTTTAAGAGACTTTAAGGATAATTGTATCTTCAACCATGCGAATGCATGCATTAATAGCCTTGGTATTACTAATACCATGATTTGCTATGCATTAGTTATACACAGGATAATACCAAATATGGTGTATAACTTATGCTTGTATTAGTTATACATAGGTTGAAAAATGTACCAAGTAAGGTATTACTAATACACAAAGCTAATGCATGCATTATTTTATCTAACACACTCTACCAACCTCTAAAAGTAATATTTACCATTGAGGGTTATACAGAGGCGGACCCAGAATTTTTATGCGACGGGGCACATTATTCTGCTCAACCAGTGCCCTTAAATGCTTTTAGTGTTCATGGTACCAACTGCTTTAAATTAACCATTTTAAAGGTACATACGTATATATACCGGATTTCGTCCGAAGTTTACGGGGTCTGGTGACCCCTCACCCATACACATAGGTCTGCGTCTGGGGTTATATGTCTCATACTTGAAAATGAATTGGGAAAATGCTTAAATATGCTACTAAACTTAAGAAAACGGCTCATGTATGTCACTCATTAATAGTTGGTTTTTGTTTACCTTGAAAATGGTAATGACAATTATATTTGATATAGTGGTTATAAAAATATGTGATTTATTTTTATACTAGTTGTTAGGCAATAGATGCTAAGTGTGAGCTAGGAGAATAAGGTAAGAGTAAAGAAAAGTAGTGATATGCAAACCAAGATGTTACAAAATAGGGTCTCGAGCTGGCCGAAGCAGGGCCTCGAGGTCGAACTATTATGCCTAACATAGGACGGCCGATGGAGGAATAACATTATGGTGGGCCTCGAGGATAATCCTTTATAATAAATAATAAGCAATAAATGAAGAACAATTAATGAAAACGATAAATGAAAGACAATAAATCCATAAAACAAATGTTGAGAATGTTAAGAAGGCAGAGAATGTTCTTGTTGTATTCAATATTCACGTGTCCGAAAAAATGACAAGGGTCCCCTTTATATAGGAGGGGGAATCTCAACATAGTACATGCATAATTATTACAAAGAAATATTGTTGGTACAGGTGTATAATGGTCCGGTACAGACTTGTACTATTTTGTAGGCGTTGTCAGCTTTAATCACGTGCTCTTGGGAGTTTCCCGCCTTTCCATGACGGTCTTCGATCTTTATTCTGTCTTGAGCTATATCGATCCCTCGATATAATTACTCGAGGAATGCACCTCGGGGTTGATCTTCAGATTCTTCTCCGATGCAATCGTGACCGGGCTCGGAATGTCGTAGAAGCCTCAAAATCGGTCATCCCCGATTTTGACCGTATACAGATAGTCCTCGCGTTTCTTGGAATGAAAAGACAAGAAACAATTTGAATTCTCTAATTCTTCAATGCTTCGATTATTACGTCAGTTATGCCATATTAAGCGATTGATGTGACAAAAGGGATGCTCAAAGGTCACGTTCGCACAACTCTTGAAAAGTCTTCGAACTGATTATGGCGGTTGGCTGTCTTTTGGCTTTCCTCAGCGCACACGACTGGCCCCTATAAATACTCCTTCCTTCGCCCCTTATTTTTCATTACATCCTCAAACCTTCAAAAGAGATCTTCCTACTTCTTTCTTGTGTTCTTTCCCAAATTAATTTTTCTTCTTCCTTCTGAAATCTTCCAGCAAGAATGGAGAATACCTCCAAAACTGTTTCTCAAGATGATAAAGCTTCCTCAGCTTCACGCTCGTCCAAGGGCAAGGCAATAGTACCCCTTGTCTTGAAGAATGCATCCCAGGGCCCTGTGAAACAACCTTCGATTTCAAGTTTTACAAGACTTCTTCGAAGCTGGGACGGTGTGAACCCATGTCCCGATATATTATCCTGATAATAGACACCGAGAAGGTGAAGGCTGAATGCCACTGGGGAGATGCGGTGCAAGTGGTATTCCTTCTCGGGAAGAAGATATAACGACCCATAAAGCTGGCTTCCTTAGTGTGTATACCTACCCATTTACCCTTGGTCCGGTGGATCTATCCTTGCCTCCGATAGACCCCGTGATCCTCGATTTCCGCAAGCAATATCGAGTGACACTCGGCCAAATCCATCCGTCATTTTGGCGCATTGTTTATATGATTAGGTACTTTGCAAACATGGTCGAGGGGATGCCTTTTACCGGTGGTAGATTAGGTTTTTATTCGTTCTCTTTGTTGTGTAAGGGCTCCAAGCACGAGCCTTGTAAATACACCTCCGTGAACCTTCACTATATATTAAGGCCTTTGTTATTCGTCATTTCTTATTTTTCTTTTGCTTTTTTGTAATAGACTGTGATGCTTGTTTGGTCTGAAATTTTGGACTTTAAAATAAACCCTTAGGTTTTTGCTCTTGATGAGAAATCGATAATGGTCGATAGTTGACAGTTTGGGGCTCAGTCCCCGAGTCAAGTTTTGACTTGAGCTCATCGACCTTTAGGTTTTTGAATCAGCCTCGATGCCCTTTAGGCTGGCCCTTGGGCTCTTACGCATCGGCCCTTAGGCTTTTTTAGATCGGCCCTGAGGCTCTTTAGGCTGGACCTTGGGATCTTATGCATTGGCCCTTAGGCTCTTTTAGATCGGCCCTGAGGCTCTTTTAGATCGGACCTGAGGCTCTTTAGGCTGGCCCTTAGGCTCTTACGCGTTGTCCCTTAGGCTCTTTTAGATCGGCCCTGAGGCTCTTTAGGCTAGCCCTTGGGATCTTGTGCATTGGCCCTTAGGCTCTTTTAGATCAGCCCTGAGGCTCTTTAGGCTTGACCTTAGGCTTTTACGCATTGGCCCTTAGGCTCTTTTTATATCGGGTCGATGCGACCTCTAGTATGGCTATAGTTTCCCTTCATTTCAGCTAAAGACTTTTGAAGTTTTTGTGTTCGTCCGACTCTTCGACGACTCGATAAGAACCCTGATTCTAAGTCGATATGTTACGATAGATGAGCAAATTTTCAAAGCCTTTTTATTGAGGGTTGATTGCTTCGAAGCCCTTTTATTCATGCCGAGGGTAGCCTGATTAACCGGTTCTTTTCGAAGTATTTGAAGGCCTGTAGTTTTATGGCGGCAGTCGGACGTCTCCAAGCCGCGTTAATTTGGCCAGAGTCTTTTGATCTGACCGTAGTCTTTATGTTTGGCCGTAGCCTTTTTGTCCCCGAGTAAGATAGCCTCGTCGTCTATATCGAGGGTATGCTTTTTTAGGGGTCTTACAAGTTCGAATATATATCCTTGACTTTAATATCGGGATTATGCCTTTTTAAGGTCTTACAAATTTGGGCATGCCTCGTTGATGTCCTACCGATTCGATGTTGCCTCATAGAGGACTTATAAGTTCGATGTTGCCTCATTGAGGGCTTATGCATTTGGTGTTGCCTCATTGAGGGCTTATATTTTTGAGCATGCCTCTTCGAGGTCTTACAGATTCGATATTGCCTTGCCGAGGTCTTACAAGATTGAAGTTTCCTGATCAAGGTTTTACGACTTTGAGTTTTTGGTGGCTCGATGAGCTGGTTGTTGATGACAGTCCCCGAGTGGTCGGGAGTTCTTGGCCCTGGGGCCGTTTCTTGTGAAAATAGCAAACTTCTTTGAAGCTCAAAAATGTTTCGATGATAAAAGATACTCCTTCGATTACTTGGTACAAGCATACATGTTTTCGCCATCGAGGGTTTGATTATTCTACGCGGACATGGTTCATTCGACCGTTTGGTCCGATACATCATTCTCCTACCGAGACCCTCTTCGACATATTTCAATTTCTTCTAGGAGGTGATCTCCTGGGGGAGGGGGGGTGTGATCCCCAGTATTTGAGGTTGATTGAAGAGAAGCCTCAAATACTTGATGAGTTCTCCTTGGGTAGCATATGGATGTTGCCTCATTAAAAACCTTGCCGGTAAAACCCTATCGGGATAAAACCTGATCGAAGGAAAAGAGTGCAACACATGCTTTAAAACCCAAGGTCTTCGAGTCGAATGATGTTTCGGTGTCTTCCATCGAACACCTGTAGAAAATTAGTGTGAAGCACAAAATAAAAGGGAGAAGGTTATACCTTAGCAATAATAGCGTTTGAGCATTGATATGTTCCAATTGCTTGGAAGTTGCTCGCCTTCCATGGTGCCAAGTTTTTAGGACCCTTTGTCGATTACTCCGAGGACACGGTACGGTCCTTTCCAGATCGGGCCTAGCTTCCCTTCATTTGGGTTTCGAGTGTTGAGGGTGACCTTCCTTAGGACTAAGTCCCCAACCCCGAAATGTCGGAGGTTTGTTCTCCTGTCATAATATCTTTCGATCCTTTATTTTTGGGCATCCATTCGGACCAGCGAAGCCTCTCGCTTTTCATCTAACAGTCTGAGGGCTGTAGTCATGGACTCATTTTTTGAGTCCTCGGTGGCGTATCAGAATCTGGCGCTTGACTCTCCAACCTCGACTGGTATCAAAGCCTCGGACCCATATACTAAAAAGAACGGCGTCTCTCCTGTGCTCGACTTTGAAGTTGTTCGATATGCCCATAGCACCTCGGGAAACATTTCTCTCCATTTTCCTTTCGCATTTTCTAATTTCTTTTTCAAGTTTTAAATGATGGTTTTGTTTGTAGATTCGGCCTGACCATTTTCACATGGGTGGTAGGGCGTTGATAGGATCCTTTTGATTTTATGAGCCTCGAGGAATTTTGTTAGTTTGATTTCGATGAACTACTTCCCGTTATCACATGTTATCTCGGAGGGGATCCCGAATCGACACATGATATGATCCCAGATGAAGTCGATGACTTATTTTTCTCTTATCTTCTCGAAGGCCTACACTTCCACCCATTTTGAGAAGTAGTCAGTCATAAATAGAATAAATCTAGTTTTACCTGGTGCCATTGGTAGGGGACCGACGATGTCCATTCCCCATTTTATGAACGACCATGGCGATAAGACTGAATGTAGTTGTTCACCGGGTTGGTGAATCATTGGTGCAAATCTCTGGCAGTTGTCGCATTTTCGGATGAATTCTTTGGTGTCCTTATCCATGCTGTCCATATAGTAACCTGCTCTGATCACCTTTCGAATTAAGGAATCGGCACGGGAGTGATTTCTGCAGGTGCCCTCGTGGATTTCTGGGAGCACGTAATCAGTGTCCCCCGGTACCAAGCATACTGCTAAGGGCCCATCGAAGGTCCTTCTGTATAGAGTTCCATTTTCGTCGAGTGAAAATCGGGCTGCTTTGGTTTGTAGGGCCCTCGACTCCTTTGGGTCCGTGGGTAGCTTCCCACTTCCCAAATAATCGGTGTACTTATTTCTCCAATCCCATTTTAGACTAGTGGAGTTGATCTCGGTATGGCCTTTTTCGATCACCGACTTGGATAGCTGTACAACAGCCCCGAGGAGTATGTCATCTTCTTCGACGGATGATCCCAGGTTTGGAGTGCATCAGCCTCGCTGTTATGCTCTCGAGGTATGTAGACCAGAGTCCATTCTTTGAAGCGATGCAATGTGACTTGAAGTTTATCTAAGTATCTTTGCATCCTGTCTTCTCGAACCTCGAAGCTCCCATTTACCTGGTTTACTACTAGAAGGGAATCACATTTTGCTTCGATGACTTCTACTCCCAGGCCCTTGGCCAACTCAAGACCTGCAATCATAGCTTCATACTCGGCTTCGTTGTTAGTGAACTTTGCAGTTTTTATAGATTGCCTAATCATACCTCCCGTAGGTGGTTTCAGAACTATGCCGAGCCTGGACCCTTTTACGTTTGAGGCACCGTCGGTGAATAGGCTCCATACTCTTGACGATGTGCCCGTTTTTAGCAAGATTTCTTTCTCTCTCTCAGGCAAAAGGGCGGGCGTAAAGTCGTCCACGAAGTCCGCCAAAATTTGGGACTTGATAGTTGTTCGGGGTTGATATTCGATATCATACCCCCCGAGTTCAATGGCCCATTTGATCAATCGACCCGATAATTCGGGTTTATGCAATATGCTTCGAAGAGGATATGTTGTTAAAACACAAATGCGATGACATTGAAAATAAGGCTTTAATTTACGAGATGCACTTATTAATGCAAGAGCTAATTTTTCTAAGTGCGGATACCTGGTTTCGACATCTTCCAGGGTCCGACTTACCGCTACCTCGGATACGGACAGATATAAGTACATCGTTTTATCCTCCTTCGGGGTGTGGAGTAAAGGTGGGCTTGATAAATATCGCTTCAGTTCCTCTAAGGCATGTTGGCATTCCAGAGTCCACTCGAAGATGTTTTTCTTTTTGAGCAAGGAGAATAAATGATGATTCCTCTCCGATGACCTCGAGATGAACCGGCCCAAGGCCGTTATCGATACGGTGAGCCTCTATACGACCTTCACATTGTTTACCACCGTGATTTCTTCGATGGCCTTAATTTTATCGGGGTTGATCTTGATCCCCCTGTTTGACACCATGAAGCCTAAGAATTTTCCCGAGCCTACTCCGAAGGCACATTTCTCGGGATTGAGCTTCATGTGTGTAGCTTCTAAGGATGTCGAATGTTTCCTTCAAATGGTCCTCTGCGCGCAGGGACTTAACTATCATATCATCAATGTAAACTTCCATGGATTTGCCTATTTGATGTTCGAACATCTTATTAACTAGGTGTTGGTACGTGGCTCCTGCGTTTTTTAGCCCGAAGGGCATCGCATTATAGCAATATGTACCATACTTCATGATGAACGAAGTCTTTTCCCTATCCTCGGGATTCATTTGAATTTGATTGAACCCGGAGTAGGCGTCGAGAAAAGTGAGGATCTTGTGGCCAGCCGTGGGATCAATCAAGCGATCGATGTTGGGCAACGTGAATGAATATTTAGGGCATGCTTTATTTAAGTCTTTATAATCTATGCACATTCTTAATTTATTCCCCTTTTTGGGAACTACCACTACATTGGCAAACCATTCGGGATATTTTACTTCCCTAATGGACCCTATCTGGAGGAGTTTTGTTACCTCGTCCTTGATGAATGCATGTTTTACCTTGGACCGAGGTCTTCTTTTTTGCTTTATCGATTTGAACCTGGGGTCGATGCTTAGTAGATGGGTGGTTATTTCCGGCGGGATCCCTGTCATGTCTAAATGGGACCAAGAAAATCAATCGATATTGTTAATAAGGAATTGAATGAGTTTTTTCCTGAGTTCGGGCGTTAACCCCATAACCGGGTATACCTTTCGGTCTGGGAGATGTTCGATCAAAACAACCTGCTCCAGCTCTTCAATCGTTGATTTTTTTGCATCCAATTCTTTGGGGGTAACGAAGGTTCGAGGAGTGAGGAAGTATTCTTCATCATCCTCGGGGGCCTGTTTGTCCTCTGGCTCCTCTGAGGTGGAGGGTATGGATGTTAGTTCCACGTCGTGCATCGCGAACATCTCCCTTGCCGAATGCTGCTCTCTATATACTGTTTTTACACTGTCTTTTGTTAGGAACTTCATCATCTGATGAAGATTTGATGGCACCGCCCTCATGTTGTGTATCCACGGCCTTCCAAGCAAGGCATTGTATCTCATGTCGCCTTCGATGACATGAAACTTAGTGTTTTGAACTGTACCGGACACGTTGGCCGAGAGTATGATTTCCCCATTCGTTATCTCGCTCGCCATGTTGAATCCACTAAGGATTCGGGAGGCGGGTACGATTTGATCGAGCAGTCCGAGCTACTCCACCACCTTCGACCTAATTATGTTGGCCGAGCTACCTGGATCCACGAGCACATGTTTAATTTGAATGATATTCAAGAGAAAGGAAATTACCCGTGCATCGTTATGTGGTTGAGACAAGATCTCGAAGTCTTCTTTACTGAATGCAAGAATGTCCTCAGGTATATAGCTGTGAGTTTTCTTTTCTGTTCGGTGGATACTTTTGTTCATTTGATCACCAATCCTTGAGTGACGTAGGTTCCTCCAATGATCATGTGAATGATGTGCTGAGGTTCTTTTGGTTCGTTCCTCCTGTTCGCCTCTCTTTCTCAAAAGTGGCTCTTGGCTCGATTGCTGAGGAATTCTCGAAGATTCCCTTCGGCGATCAGCCAAGCCACCTCTTTTCGAAGCTGCATACAATCCTCGGTCCTGTGATCGTGGATGCGGTGATATCCACACATTAAGCTGGGGTCTATTCGGGAAGGATCTGATTGTGTGGGTTTCAGCCGTCTGGTATCTCTGATCTTGCCCATGGTCGATACGATGTTCGAGACATTGACGTTGAAGTTGTATTATGATAATCGGGGTTCCTCCATCGGCCTCGAATGTCTGTCAAACCTGGTTTTGCTCATAAGTCTGCGGGAATTTTGGCCCCGATTTATCCTCAGGTCATTTCGAGGCATATCTCGTCTTGTAGTATCTCTTCGGTCTTTGGCATATGGCTGATATCTTTTTTTGCTCGATCTTGGCTCCCTTTCTGTAGACTTTGATTCCTTAGTTATGAGCCTGTTGGGATATACTGAGCCCGAGGGGGCTCCCAATTGGTCATCCTCGACCCTGATCTTTGACTGATACCTGTTGTGCACATCCACCCAAGTTACGGCGGGATATTCAACCAAGTTCTGCTTTAGCTGCTTCGAAGCTATCGAGTTCCGTTCTTTCAAGCCATGAGTGAAGGCCTGCACTGCCCAGTCATCAAATACTGGTGGTAATTCCATTTGCTCCATTATAAAGCGAGATACAAATTCCCTTAGAATCTCGTTTTCTCTCTGTTTGATTTTGAAGACGTCATACTTCCTTGTAGAGACTTTCATGGTGCGGCATGCACCCTTATAAAAGAGTCTGCCAACATGGCAAACAAATCTATTGAATTCGGGGGTAGGTTATGATACCACATCATGACCCCCTTTGACAGCGTTTCTCCAAATTTTTTCAACAGGACGGACTCAATCTCGTCATCTTTTAAGTCGTTCCCTTTCACAACACAAGTATAGGCAGTAATATTCTCATTGGGGTCCAAGGTCCTGTTATACTTCGGGAGATCGGGCATTCTGAACTTCTTCGGGATGGGATTCGGTGTCGCTCTTGATGGGAATGACTTTTGCACGAACTTCTTTGAATCTACACCCTTCAAAATCGGGGGCGCGCCCGGGATCTGATCGACCCTCGAGTTATAGGTCTCCACCTTTTTGTCGTTAGCTTCTATCTTCTTTTCACCTGATTCAATTCTCTTTGTGAGGTCTTCGAGCATCTTCATAATAGCGGGGTCGGCTACTGATTCGTTGTTGCTCGACCTTTCCAGTGCCTGCTCGACTCGAGGATCCGTTTCCGGCGGTGCTGTGCTTGGGGTTTTTTGATGGCTTTGTAGTTGAGCAATAGCCACTTGTTGTGCCTGTAACATTTCAAAAATGACATGAAGGCGAACTTCTCTTTCCTCCCGAGCTGGAGTTTTCTGCGCTTCGTGCTGGTTTTCCCGGCGTACACTTCCGTCGGTTTGAGAACTTATATCGACATGTTGGGCATTGTGTGAGACCACATCCACGGGGATTGGTGTTGATGCCACACCAGGGTTTTGCAGTGGACACCGACGCCTGAAACAAATACACCGTTCTCTCCATGATCCTCAGGACCGTTGTTTTTGTGTGCATTCACTGAGTTAGACATTTTTTGACCTGAAATCAAATATTCTTGGACAACAAAAAGTGTGAAGAATAACTTGTGTTTTTAGAAAACCAGCACTAAAACAATCACTATTAGTTTTAGCCCCACGGTGGGCGCCAAACTGTTTACCTTGAAAATGGTATTGACAATTATATTTGATATTGTGATTCTAAAAATATGTGATTTATTTTTATACTAGTTATTAGGCAATAGATGGTAAGTGTGAGCTAGGAGAATAAGGTAAGAGTAAATAAAAGTAGTGATATGCAAACCAAGCTGTAACAAAATCGGGTCTCGAGCTGGCCGAAGCAGGGCCTCGAGATCGAACTATAATGCCTAACAAAGGACGGTCGATGGAGGAATAACAGTATGGAGGGCCTCGAGGATAATCCTTTATAATCAATAATGAGCAATAAATGAAGAACAATTAATGAACATGATAAAATGGAAGGCAATAAATCTGTAGAACAAATGTTGAGTATGTTAAGAGGGCAGAGAATGTTCATGTTGTATTCAATATTCATGTGTCCGAAAAAATGACAAGAGGAATCCAAACATAGTACATGCATAATTATTACAAAGAAATACTGCTGGTACGGCTATATAATGGTCCGGTACGGACTTGTACTATTTTGTAGGCATCTTCAGCTTTAACCACGTGCTCATCTCCCGGCCTTTCCATGACGGCCTTCGATCTTTATTCTGTCTTGAGGTATATCGATCCCTCGATATACTTCCTCGAGGAATGCACCTCGGGGTTGATATTCAGATTCTGCTTCGATGCAATTGTGACTGGGCTCAGAATGCCGTAGAAGCCTCAAAATCGGTCATCCCCGGTTTTGACCGTATACAGTTTTGAATATGCCTCACTTTTACCATTTTTGGTCATGCGTGCCATTACCCACTAACTGCATCCCACCTTGTCTAATTACTATTAGATTTTTCCACATGGAATTTTCTACACCCTCAATTATTTATGAGTCCCCATTTTCCTCTTGCCTTCTTTTACAATGGTACATGTGAGCTATTTCGCTGAACTACATGGCATATTTGAGCCTTAACATCTGTATTTTCCAAATAAGGACAACATGATAATTGGCTTAATGTATGTATATTTTGATATATATTACCTCACATTTTGTTCATGTCTCGAAGATTTGAGATGTATAATATGATGTGCTAATTTGCGGTATTTCTATGTGTAGAAATCATTCGGATGCAATATGGGACGAAAGGGCGCGAATTGAAGCAAAATTTGGAAGAAAAGGCAAAAGTGGAAATTTGAGGGCCACAGGTAGCGTGGGGCGCTGCCTGTAACACAATTTACAAAATGTTAGAAAAGTTGAACGCTAGGGCCAGCGCCCCACGCTTCCCTCGACGCTCAAAATGCAAGTTGTCCATTTTCGACTAGGACTCGGTTATTTCGATCCCAAGACGCCCCCAACTCATATGAAAGCCAACCTAAACCTATTTTGAAGAGGGGGGCGTGACTTTGAGAGAGAAATAAAAGTACGAAACACTCGGGAGCACGGATTTGAGCAATTCTTCCATTCTTCCTCTAGTATTCATTGATTTTATGTTTGAAAATATTAATTTTGATTATTGTATGAACATGAGTGGCTAAGAATCCTAATGTTCTAGGGTCATGGGTGATACAAGAATGTTGATGTTTGAAGTTTAACTTGACGAATTTGATTTTATCATATTGGGTTATTTATTTAATTCTATTTTTAATTACTTTGTTGAGTAGCTAATAGTGACATACTATCTACGAATCTAGAGTTGGACTCGAAATTGAGAATTCTAGATTGCATATAGAATTAAAAAGAGCAGGTTCTTGAACCCAGGCATCGAGGAACAGATTCGCGGTTAGGATAAACATATACCTAATTGTCTCGCTTGGTTGAAATACAGTAAGTGTAAATGCACTCTTGTTAATCATAATTCAATAGACATATATACATTAAGTTAACTTGAATAGGAGAGTAAGAACTCGACATATTTTTATGAGTAATATCAACCTTGTCAATCAACAATTCAGATAAATCTTCAGTCATTTTAAGCCAAGAACGCAACACAATTATTAGCTAACCCGTGACCCTGGAATATTATCTTCTATTGATTGTTATCCGAAATTGCTTAAGTGTTGTGGTTGATTTCTAGTTATTTCATTGCTTGATAGTTTTAGGTAGTAAATTAGTCACTTATACATTTTGTGAGAAATCTCTTGAATCGATAAGTTATTTGAGTTTGAATCAGTCAAAAGTTAATCATAAGTCTTTGTGGGAATGATACTTTATTTACTACTATATTACTTGACGACCACGTATACTTGCGTGAGTGTGTTTGGTCGCAACAAGTTTTTGGCGCCATTGCCGGGGACTTAGAAATTAACTACTTGACTGAGTTAAGCTTTTATTAGTTTTTTGTTTGAGTTATAATTTTCAGTTGGCCTTGGTTGTGTTAACACATTCTCTTCTCTTGAATGCGGAGGAGTAGAAGCGCAAACAACCTCCTTCCTCTTGATCCTAAAATTGAACGAACACTTCACAAAGTGAGGAGGGAAGACGAAGCTAGGACTAGAACAAAAAGAGAGTTGGACATCGTAGTCCAACAACAACCAATAAAGATGGAAGGTAATGAAGAGTGTGCGGTGATAGAAGCCGCAAGGCCCAATCTTGCCAATATGACTCAAGCTATTGTGAAGCCTGATATCACGGGGCATTTTGAGCTCAAACAATACATGGTACAGCTGATTCAGTCCACAGGGCAATATGTGGGTCTATCTCATGAAGACCCGCAGAGGCACATTCAGAATTTCCTAGAAATTACGGACACTTACACTTATCCGAACGTTTCCAAGGACTATGTCAGACTGACACTATTTCCCTTTTCACTGCTGGGGGAAGCTAAGGAATGGTTTCAAAAGGAACCCCCGAACTCAATCCACACTTGGGTTGATCTAGCAAGGAAATTCTTAATCAAGTTTTCCCCACTAAGAAGACTAAGTCGCTGAGGAGCCAGATTCTTGGGTTCCAACAACGGGATGGTGAGACACTTCGTCAATCTTGAGAAAGATACAAGAAGCTACTCAGAGACTGCCCACATCATTGTTGAACTGATGAGGTATTGGTCACACTTTTATTGATGGGATAGACAGGGAATCAAAGATGAATCTTGATTCACCTTGTGGGGGTAGTTGCATGGCAAGGCCGTATAGTGAAATCCAGATATTGCTAAATAATTTCACTGCTAACGATCATAATTGACAAGGAGATGGGGAATCACGAAAAGAAATTAAACATAAAACAACCGGGGTGATTGATCTTGATGACTTCTAAGCCATGAAGCATATATAGCAAAATTAGCAAATCAGATGAATAGAATGACAATGCAACAAACACAACAGATGCAACATATACAAGAGATGTCTATTTGCTGCGATCTATGTGGTGACAGTCATACGAGTGACATGTGCCCCACGAATCCTGAATCTATATACTATGTGGGGAAACATAGTAGAGGTCCGATGAATCAGCATGCACAATATGGGAACACTTACAATCCAAATTGGAAGAATCATCCTAACTTCTCATGGGGCGGAAATCAGCCGAATCAGAATCATTTTAGGCCCCAAGGAAATTTCAATCAACCTCAGAAGCCACCCCAGCAAATAGATGAGAGTATGAATGACTTGTTGAAGAAGTTGTTGCTTGCAATCAAACAGCTCATGACCGATTTCAGAAATCTTGATAGGCAAATGGGGCAGTTAGCAGCAGATCAAAATACTAGACCTACAGGCGCTCTTCCTAGTGATACAGAGAAGAACCCTAAAGTTAATGCAGTTACACTCAGAAACGGGAGGGAACTAGAGGAAGTTCCAAATAAGAGAAAGGACAAGCCTATACCTGAGGGGGAGTTGATTCCTAAGGCAACACACGAGTCAAAGAAAAATTATGCAAGTTCAGAACCAGTGGAGGCTGCAAGCCCACCACCACCTTTCCCCCTAGAGATTGCAGAAAAAGAATGATGATCGCTTGTTCAACAAATTTCTCTCTATGTTGAGCCAGGTTCAAATGAATATTCCATTCGTAGATGTACTTCGTGAAATTCCAAAGTATGCTAAGTACATAAAAGATATAGTGGCTCACAAGAGGAGATTGACTGAATTTGAGACAGTTGCACTTACTGAGGAGTGCACTTCAAGGGTACAAAACAAGCTTCCTCAAAAGCTTAAGGATCCTGGCAGCTTCACCATCCCTGTGCGAATTGGTAATATTTATGTGGGTTGGTCTCTTTGTGATTTGGGGGAGAGCATAAATCTGATTCCCTTGTCCTTGTTCAAGCAATTGGGTCTGGGAGCTCCAAGACCAACCACTGTGACGTTGTAGCTAGTTGATAGGTCCATAGCATACCCTAAAGGAGTGATTGAAGATGTGTTGCTGCAAACTGGGAAATTCATCTTCCCAACGGACTTCATTATCCTAGATTATGAGGCCGATGAAAAAGTTCCAGTCATATTGGGATGACCTCTCTTGGCTACTGATGATGCAATTATTAAAGTGAGAGAGGGAAAAATGATTATGAGGGTGGACAACGAGTAAGCAGTCTTAAATGTCTACAACGCGATCCAACTTCCTCGCTATTATGAGGAGCTTCCTATGATATCTATATTGGAGGTGGATGAGAAACTTCTTGACACGAGTGTATATCTAGACGATTCTCTAGAGAAAACACTCATGTTGTTCGATAGCTTGGATATTGATGATGAGGTTGAGGAGATGATGCATATCCTAGATGCATCATGTGCTTAAATGCATGGGATACACCCCTTTGAGCCCCTAAATAGGCCAATTGGGCCTCCTCCAAAGCCGTCGATTGAAGAAACTCCAAAATTGGAGCTTAAACCCTTCCCCCTCACCTTCAATATGCTTATTTGGGTGGTTCTGACACTTTACCTGTTATTATTTCTTTTGACTGGTCTAAATTGCAGGAAGAAAAGCTGTTGAGAATGCTACGTGAGCACAAGCGAGCAATTAGGTGGACGATGTCTGACATTAGAGGCATTAGTCCAGCTTTTTACATGCATAAAATCCTCATGGAGGACATACACAAGGCAAGTTTAGAGCAACAAAGCCGCCTAAATCCAATCATGAAAGAGGTGGTAAGAAAATAAGTAATTAAGTGGTTTGATGCAGGTATTATATTCCAATCTCTGATAGCAAATGGTTAAGCCCCGTCCAATGTGTGCTTGAGAAAGGAGGGATGACTGTACTGGTCAATGAAAATAATGACTTGATTCCCACAAGAACTGTCACTGGATGGAGAATTTGCATAGATTATAGAAAATTGAACAATTCCCCCTGAAAAGACCGCTTTCCCCTCCCATTTATTGACCAAATGCTTGATAGATTAGCTGGCCAGGAATACTACTATTTCCTAGATGGTTATTCGGGGTATAATCAAATTTCTATAGCCCTAAAGGACCAAGAAAAAACTACATTTACGTGTCCCTATGGCACGTATACGTTTAAGAGAATTCCCTTTGGTCTATGTAATGCACCTGCGACTTTTCAAAGGTGTATGATGGCTATTTTTACTGACATGGTTGAAAGATTTGTAGAAGTGTTCATGGATACTTTTTCTGTGTTTGGATGCTCTTTTGATAATTGCATAATGAACCTTGATAAAGTGCTTTCTAGGTGCGAAGAGACAAACTTGGTACTAAACTAGGAAAAGTGCTATTTCATGGTACGTGAAGGTATAGTCTTGGGGCATAAGGTGTCCAAATATGGGTTGCAGGTAGACAAAGCAAAGGTGTAAGTGATTGAAAAATTGCCCTCACCGACATCCGTCAAAGGCATTCGCAGTTTCTTGGGCCATGCAGGTTTTAATCGTCGTTTCATTAAAGATTTTTCGAAAATTTCTTCTCCTTTGTGAAGACTTCTTGAGAAAGATGTGCCCTTCAAGTTTGATGATGCCTGTCTGAAACCATTTGAGGAGCTGAAGGGAAGGTTGGTGACTGCACCAATTATCATTAACCCAGATTGGGGGCAGCCATTTGAGTTGATGTTCGATGCGAGTGACATAGCAATCAGAGCTGTTTTGGAGCAAAGGTGGAATAAAATCTTTCACTCTATTTATTATGCAAGAAAAACTCTAAATCCAGCCCAGATGAATTACACTGTTACTGAAAAAGAGTTTCTTGCAGTGGTGTAGGCGTTTGACAAGTTCAGATACTATCTAGTGGGAACCAAAGTCATCGTCTACACAGATCATTTAGTTATCAGATACTTGTTTGAAAATAAAGACGCCAAATCAAGGCTGATTCGTTGGGTCCTCCTCTTGCAAGAATTTGACTTATAAATCTGAGATAAAAAAGGGACAGAGAATCAAGTGTCCGATCACTTGCCTAGATTAGAAAATCGGAGTTATGTAGCTAAAGGAGGATCGATCAAAGAAACATTTTCGGGTGAGCAGTTATTAGCAATCACCTCAAGTGAAGCCCCATGATATGCAGATTATGAGAATTTTATTATAAGCGGGGTGACACCACCAGAATTGACACCCGATAATAGAAGAAGGTTCTTGCATGATGTGAGGCTCTACATGTGGGATGAGACATTCCTATATAGGCAGTGCGCAGATCACTTGGTACTAATGTGTGTCCCTAAGGAGGAGATGAATGAATATTGCATGACTGTCATGCTTCGCCATACATAGGTCATCACTTTGGGGATAGAACCACCCCAAAAGTGCTATAATCAGGTTTCTATTCGCTAAAATTGTTTAAGGATTCACATGCCTTTGTTAAAAAGTGTGACAGGTGCCAAAGAACCGGAACAATCATGAAGAAGCACGAGACGCCTTTGCAAAACATTCTGGTAGTGGAGCTTTTTGATGTTTGGGGGATTGATTTCATGGGACCGTTCCCATACTCTAATGGTCACAAGTACATCTTGGTGGCGGTCGACTATGTTTTTAAGTGGGTGGAGGCCATTGCTCTTCCTACTAATGACGTAAAGGTAGTGGTAAAATTTGTAAAGAAGCACATTTTCACACGCTTTGGGACTCCAAGAGTGTTGATAAACGGCGGAGGAACTCAACTTTGCAACAAATTATTGAATAATGTTCTAGCGAAGTATGGAGTTAAGCATAAGGTTTCCACTGCCTATCACCCCCAAACAAGTGGTCAAGTGGAAGTGTAAAACAGAGAGGTGAAGCAAATTCTAGAGAAAACAGTAAGCGGAAATAAAAAGGACTGGGCCGGAAAGTTGGACGACGCATTGTGGGCATATCAAACTGCATACAAGACTCCTATAGGTACTTCTTGATCACGTCCAACTCTAGTCCTAAAAGGATAATCGGTCGATGCAAATATAATCTGGTCTATAAGTCCGGAGTCGAATCCCACAGAAAACTAAGGTTTCGGTATAACTGTTCAATATCGCAAAGAAGACAAGCTCGACTAAATTTCTAAGTTATAAAGATTAAGATTTTTATATCTAACTAATTAACTAAGAAACTAAAGCAGTAAATTAACAACTAAAGATACTAAGGGTTGGAGATTAAATTTAGGAGGTCTAGAGTTATGATTTCCCCAACTGTCGGAATCCTTCCCGCTATGTTTTCTATAATTTCTCCTATGTATTCTCTATTGGTCGATCGTGAGCACTTTAGGTGCCGTAATTCTCTCTCAAGCAACTACAACAATTTACTAGACATATTCTCTCGAACTACGCTAGTTGGCTTTATCTAACCGCTCATTATGACCACATCAATGCTTTGTTCTTTCTAAACCTACCTTTATACCTGCTGTATTGATTTCTCATATACGTTAGGAGTGACGTTGTTCAACAACCACCTAAATATGTATCCTTTCTCAAGAAACACATAATAAATAGGCACAGTTAATCGATGACCATTCAATCAACAACAATAAACACGTACTTGAACAAGTAGAGAAATCCAACGACTCAATTATATAAAAACATAACAAGAATTTATCCTACAAAAAGTTCCATCAAAACCATAGATAACAAATTATCTATTCATAATAGTCTGTAAAAATACAATACTAAAAGTCATAACCAACAATGAAAAATAAGAAGAGGAAGGAAAAACTCGTAGAAGAATTCCCCGCCTTGCTCCTATTGTGTCTCTGCCTCCGTAGGTCGAATCTCTGTCTCAAATATGTCCAATCCCTCAACAATAACGTTCTCCCATGTATATATACCAAGTAGGGTCGGTCCCAAACAATTATACCTTCTCCTACACGAAAAAGGACAAGTTTCCAGGCCTGGACGCTTGCGGTTGCGGTCTGGGCGCGGTCATTTACCAACATTCTATCTCAGTCCGCGTCAGGTCCGTGGTCGCGGTTTTGACCTTGTTTTTAACCCTTTTCCGTTTGTAATTTGAAAAAACGTAAAACATTAAAGTTGTAGCACTTTGAGTTAGCTTTCAACCATATATTATATAGTCCAAATGGAGTTCGGAGCAAAGAGTTATGTCCATTTTACTAGACAGTGTGCAATATGCCTACTCGAGTCTTCGTTTGTTCTTAACTATCAAATTTGACCCCCCGAACACAATCCCGGCTTAATTCCTTGGGATTTTACTCAGACTTCAAAGCTCCAAATCACTTGAATTCATTCCATAACATCTACATAGCTCGAAATCACTCCTACAAGGCATAAAACACACAATTAGTGCAAAACACTAGCGATTAAAGCTCAAAATCAATTAAAGTGCAGTAAATTAGAGTGTAATAAGCGACTAAAATATGTAATTATAGCCTATCATCACTTCTCTATATAAGTTAGTTTATGGGAAGGTGTTCCACTTGCCCGTCGATCTTGAACACAAAGCCTATTGGGCCATTAAAAAACTGAATAAGGATATGGACTTAGCTGGTGAGAAGAGGTTGATGCAACTCAATGAGCTTGATGAGTTTCGATTGCACGCATATGAAAATGCCAAATTGTATAAAGAAAAGATGAAGAGGTGGCATGACAAGCACATCCAACATCGAGAGTTTGAGCCAGGTCAAGAAGTTCTCTTGTTCACTTCGAGGTTGATGCTTTTCTCCGGAAATATTAAGTCTCGTTGGGCAGGTCCTTTCATTCTGGTAAGTGTGAGGCCTCATGGAGCAGTATAACTGCGTGATACAAGCTCAAGTGGTACCTTCTTGGTAAACAACCAGAGAATAAAACATTATTGGGGTGGTGATATTGCACGTCACAAGACCTCGGTGGACTTGGCTGATGCTTAAACACGTGTTGAGTCGTGCCGCAATATTAAATCAGGCACTCGTTGGGAGGCAACCCAATTTTTACTACATTCGTAGCTTAGTTTTTTGTTTTGTTCTAGTTAGAGTAGACTAATTTTTTGTTTTCTTTGTAGTTGCAAAAATCTTAGGTGAGAATGGTGTGGGTGTGTGTAATTTATGTGTTAAGTGCTCGGGTAGTCGACATTTTATCACAAAAAAAAGAAAAAGAATTACGAACGAGCGCCCAAGCCAGCGCCCCACGCTGCCTGGGGTACTCTTTCCAGAACGTTGAAGAACCCCAACGCCAGCCCCATCGTGGGGCTCTGGGCTGGGGGTCAAGTAAATATGTATATATATATATATATAGACACAGACACACACACACACACGCTGCCTAGGGCACTCTTTCCAGAATGTTGAAGATCCCCAACACCAGCCCCAACGTGGGGCACTGGGCTGGGGGTCAGGTAAATATGTATATATATACACGTTTCTGTATTTAAGTAAATTACCCCACCCAAATAACCCAACCCAATTACCCATATACACACACAACCAAACCGATACCCATCCCCCGCCTAAATTAAAATAGCTAAAACCCTAAACCCCTCTTTCTCACAAAACAAAAATCTACATCGTCTCTCTCTTCAGCTTCCTCGTTACTTTGGTTTCTATCAAGTTTTCAAATTCATAAATCTTTCTTGCTCACTTCCATCTCAAGACTCAAAGGTATGTTCTTCTATGTATCTCTTTTCTTGTATTTTGAAATTTCTTAGGGTAATTTTAGTCTTCGTTCTCTAACAATCCCAATACCCTAGGTCTCTTAAGCATGCTTTGTTGTTATGGTGGGTGGTCTTATTATGCACGAAATTGGGTGCAAAAATTGGTTATGGAGGTGTGTTTGAAGTAGTAAACTATAATTACCTCTACTTCATGTAAATTTGGGAGGGCAACCTTGCTCCACCATTGTTGAAATAAAAGAAGCAAAATTTTTGTCCACAAGGTGTTTTCTAAAATACCTAAGAGAGTTAATTGAACACCGGTGAAGTCTGAGTAGCCGAGTACAGTTGTATATGAGGTTGCGCGAAGTGTGAGGTTTTTAGGGGTATTGTATCTTGTTGTAAACTCTTGTAAGTAGTAGTTAGTGTACTATAGTAGTGTAGTAATGTAAACTTTAGCTTTGCTATGCTTGTACCATAGTTAAGTACGTCCATGTTAGACTACTTGAATTGTATGGCATAGGGAAGTCTGAGTACCTATAGCCTTGTGATGATACATTGGTGCATGTTGAACCAATATTGTGATTCAATTATATATAGACTTCGGTTTTGAATGTGGGGTCATCTTGCCTCTCACGATGACCTTAGACAAAATTTCTTGATTCATTCTCGTCTTTGTGTTTATCATGTGTAGGTTTCTATGACTCGTGATGGTTCCGCGAAAGGAAAAGGGGTGGGGAAGTCCTCCACTACTGGTGCCCCTCCAAAGAAACGCAAGCAAGGCAAGAGTTCTTCCCGGCAAGCTAAGGGAAAGAAAGTTGCTAGCGGGTCGACGAGGCTATCAAGGCCTCATGTGGAACTAGTTCGAGATGATGCCATCAAATGACATGATACTTTTGTTTCATATGGGTGATATTTATACGAAATGAGGATTAATGTAAAGGACTTAGAACCGAACTTCCCAGATGTACTTTCCAGCTTGGTAGAAAAGAAGATGGATAAGCTCCTCAAATGTCCGGGCCCTGCAAATCTGAGCATGGTACGAGAGTTATATGCCAACTGGAACGAAGGCCTAGACAAGTCATGGGTAAGAGGAAAGGAAATTCCAATAGATAGGCAAGCCTTGTGTCGCTTCTTGGGGAGTTGATAGCCCTAATCCACGGAGGCTACAAAAGTTCGTCAAAAGTCCACGCTACCAGGCAATACGTCACTCACTTTTTGGCGTTGATTCTAATGTGAAGTGGACACATATTAAGGGAAACGTTCACTTTGAGATGCCCCGGTTTGACTTCAACAAGATGGCCAAGGTCTGGAAAAAATCTGTGCATGATAGATTAATGCTCGTTGAGCATAACAACAAGTGCACTCGAGCTCGAGTGTGCGTGATCTACTTTCTGATGACCAGGCGACCCCTAAATGTGGGTTAGCTCATGCTTGGGGAAATGTCCCGCACCCGTTTTGGAGGGAGGATCAAAAGGTTTTTTTGGAAACATCCTGTCGCAATACATGCTATGTTGTGGGGTACCAGAGTAACATAGCTATGATGAGGTAGTGGAGGCACCCACAACATTTTTAGACATCACATCCCTGATAGAGTCCACATCAAAGCTCACCCAGGCTGCTAGGAATGACAGGGACGAAAATTTCAACATGTATCTTTACTATTCCCTCAATGTTATAATGAGCATGCTAGGGGTGTCAGATGAGGAACGCATGCACTTGTGAAATGATCTCTCCAGTTCTTTCAAGGAGATGTTGGGCATAACACCAGGCAGTCCCATTCATCCGTTTGAGGACGAAAACACTCACAAGGGATCGGATGATGAGGATGTGGATGCTGATGAAGTTTCGGGGCCAATGGATTTGGTACCCTTAGTGATGATGATGAACCAATAGCCGCACTTGGTGGCATCCTAAGGAGGCAGACTTCGACTAGTACTGAGTTCTTTCTTTCCACCTTACTCTGTTCTGAATTTATGCATCAGAGACTATGAATTGTTTAAGTGTGGGGTAGGGGAATACTCCTTGAATTGTAATTGTATAAAATTCTTTTAGTGTTTTTGTTTTGTTTTCTTATTACCTTTGTCTTAATTTAAGATAACATAGTCTAATTAGATAGATTATGTAAAAAAAATCAGAAAAAGCTTGGACTTTTCCCGATGATGGATATGTTGGGCAATTTTCATAAGGGAGTAAAGTCCGATTAATACCAAAAATATTTTCTTTTGTTTTTTTAGGATAGTTAGGCCGTATCCCTTGGTTTTTCTTTGGATGCCAGTTCTTTTCCAAGGGTGTAGCTCGAACCGGGTATTTTTTTAGAAGTAGGATAAAGGGAGAAAACTGAGGTGCCCTGAGGTACCTGTTGACATGTTTGGTGTTGATAAGTTAAGTTATGGCATGCGCTCTATATTCATGTACATATTATTTGAGTTGTAATTCCCAAGTAAAGTAAGTAGCCTACTCTTTGACGCCTTTCTCTCAGTTGATTGACTTGTGTGCCACCTAGTGCATTGTTGCTTAAAAATTCTCAACTTGCTATACTTGCTTGACTTGAGAGTCGTACATAACCGTATTGAGTGAGTCAAGTTCCATGTGTGTGTAAGGATTACTGATATTCTGTGTTGGCCCAAGTAAATGTTAGTTTTGAAGACTGACAAAGGAACTCAGGCATGAACCAGGTCCATCCCTTGTGTGCATAGAAACGGGCAGATTCGAGCATGTGGGATGCACGTGAAGGAGATAAGCTTAAACTGGTGTATTTGATATCTCCTGATCGAAAAGGTTGCATAATTGATAAAGAGAAGGACTCCTTAATCAAAGAGAACACAATCCAATATAGGGAAGGAGTTAGAAGTTGAAATCAACTAGAACTCTTCCACCAAGGAAGAGTAGCATTAGAACTCTAGTTATTTCTTCATCTACTAACTCTATAAATTCCAGGATGTTCTCATTTTATAGGTGCTGCACAAACGCAGAAGTTAAACGTGAATTGAGAGCAAAATAGCAAGGCAATTTTGCAAGCCGTTCGTGTGTGATTCAAGTGTGCAAAGCTGAAGCTACATGAACCAGATAGAAAAATCAGCTCCAAGTGTCTGTCTTTTATTCTAGTTCAATTGTAGTAGGTGTTTTCATATTGTACCTTTCAGCTTTATCTAGAGGCAATTGTAATAGGTACTTAGAGTTTTCAAGTTAGAGTTAACTTGAAGTTGTCGCAACAGTTAGAGGTTGTGTGCTACAACGGGATTAGAGTTAATCTTAGGTTTACAAAAGAGTTTTTGTAAATGCAGTTTTTGGCTCAGTGACTTTAGTGGAGAGTTTGGGAAAATCCTACTGGAAAGTAGGTCGTGTTTTTTTCACCTTTTGAGCCAGATGTTTTCAACGTAAAATACTTGTGTTCTTTACTTTCTGTATTTATTATTCCGCAACAGTAGTAGTTGGAACACATAGAAGAACCAGGTCCTATAATTGTGCAAGCAAAAAATTTGACACCACACAAATCACCCCCTTTCTTGTGTGGTATTGAAGTATAAAACATCAATTGGTATCAGAGCAGGTTATACTTGAAGAGGCTAACACCTTAGGGAAAGATCAAGATGAGTGCACTACTTGAAAAGTGTAAAGAGCAATCCACCACTAGGCCACCACTATTCAATGATCACTATTATTCTTTGTGGAAGGAGAGAAGAAGAGATACTTGCAGATGACTGATGGATGCTTCAAATGTGGTAAAAAGAACCACATGATCAAGAACTGTCCTATGTGGAAAGTCAAGTGGAAAAATGAGAAATCTGAAAGAAGGAACAGAAAGAAGGAACATGTTCATGACAAGAAAACTACAACAAAAGGAAAATCAAGAAGATGGATGTGCCCAAGAAGGAAAGGAACTTGGCACTCAGAATCACTGAAAGATCTGATCTAGAAGAAGATGAAATGGCTATGATCACAAAGGACTTCAAGAAGTACCTAATGAGAGGAAAGGGTCCTTAAAGAAGTGGAAGCTACAAAAAACCAAGGGTTCCTGAAAAACAAACCAATGAGAGGTGTTACAAGTGTGGCAAGACTAATTACCACATCAAAAACTGCCCTCAATGGGAAATTGAATGGAAGAAGGAAAGAGTTGAACGAAGGAACATGAAGAAGGAACAAGTTCAATCCAAGAAGAACAAATGATCAATAAAGGCTATGGTTGCTTCCTGGGGAGAAAGCTCAGATGAAGATTCAGAGGATGAAGATCCGATGAGAAATCTGAGGTAAGTATAATTCATCTCAAAGAAAAGATTAAATTTTTATCTAAAGAAAGGCTATCTGAGTTACTCCTGGATTTCATTGAAGAATCTGATGATCTAAACAATGAAAAGAAACAACTGTCTAAGGAGTGTGTGATTTTGAAAGCTAAGTGCAAAAATCTGGAACTTAAGGCTAGTGAAAGTGATAGTAAAAATGTTGAGTTAAAGAACCAGGTTCATGAACTTGACACCACTGTCCTAGAGCTAAGATCTGGAATTCTAAAACTGAAATTAGGAACAGGTAAAAAGAAGGTTGATCACACACAACTCACATTAGAAGAAAACCTAGGAAAAATGAAAGACGAGTTGTACAAAAGACATGAGCAGATAAGAGTCCTTAAGGATGATCTAAGCAAGGTTAAGCACGAGCTAGACAAAACGTGTAAATGGAATAGGTCCTCCGATTCACTTTCATGGCTACATGAACACCATCGTAGAAATAAGAGAGGACTTGGCTACAATGTCACGACCTAAACTGATCGGCCGCGACGGGTGCCCGAGTCCTACCTGTCAAACACCCCTAAGCTTGCGTCCAAAAATGTACTGAGTATGTAAGGCATGAAAATCAGTACGTAAATGACATAGGTGAAACATGGAATAAAGAAATCCATCTGTAAATCTGAATAACTTTGTAAATTTTGAAATATATATAATGTCATGCACATGCGTATAAATGTCGTGTCATGCATAGGTATGGGTGTACATAATATCATCAAGCCACTGAGGGCATGCCATCATATCGTATCGTCCACTGTGGGAAACATCATCAACATATACCAACTGATCAGGTGGCGGTGCGTATATAACGCCATAACCTTTTCCCATATCCCATATACATATATTTACATATATACGCGTAATAACGCCATCTGGTCATGGGTCAATTCACATGTATAAATGAGTGAAATGCATGAAAAATACGTAATAATCTCAATATTCCTTCCGGATAAACTTTTTCAAATACGTATTATTCTGAGACCCATGAACATAAGATAATAATAATTCACATGGGGAATCAAGAATATAGACACCCCTAGTATTTCTATGAATAGAGTAATTTATGGAAACTATGCATTTGCTCATTTCTTCTGTATAATTTGGGCCATGCCAAAAGAAAGAAGGGATGTCCTTAACATACCTAGATTAAGGAAAACTCCGTATAATATTCTTGAATATTGCACCGTACTCTTTTGTAACCGCAAAATTTTTGATGGAATTATGCTGAATTATTTTGAACGAAAATAAGCTTCTGCTTCCTTGAATTCTTTTGAACGAAATGAGCTTCTGCTCCTTATTTATTTTGAAGAAAAGATGATATATCAACCATGTCCCATAAACGTTCTGATCCTAATGAGATAAGACTTTATTATCAAGTCTTATTTTAGTTAAAATTTAATTTAACCTTAGGTAGCCACATGGCATAAATGACTAAGAGTCGTTCTTAGTCATTGTGGATTTGTGTCACATTTTTGGGAGCGTATATTTTTAAATTTTTATCCACTTATTAGTAACCGGGTAATGTCCCGTTACCCGATAATTAATCAATTACCCGCGTAATTTAAAATTGTCACAAGTTACTTAAAATTCTACTTATTTTTAATATACTTTATATATACTTTATACATTAAACTACCGTGGTCATATGGTACCTTTCATGGTACTAGTTCATAATCATCAGGTATTATCGTTCGACCCCTATTTTATCCCAAATTGGCCACTTTCAACGAAACTCGTTTTCTTTAATTTGTGTACCCTTTATCCTTCATGACACTTATTTCTCGCTTGTTATAAATAAGGTAAATACGTTAAACTCAAGATAATCTCATCCCCGAGTCAATGTCAATTAACTTAAGACAAAACTTTTACGTACGAAAATGCGAGATGTAACATCCCTCCCCCTTAGAAACATTCATCCTCGAGTGTTCAACTCCCCTTGATCTATATAATTTTGGCAGGGTCGCCTTTGTAACAACACTACTACTAACTCTCCCTGTAGAAGCTTAATAATCTAACGCCACACAGGACCACAATTATCAATAATGACAATGGCCTCACACGACCATCGATAATAACCAACACAAGAATTTATACATGTACCTTATCGTTATGACGTCTCAGTCGAACCCTTCTCAGGAGGAGGAAATAAGTAGGGATATCTAGACTTCATGTCTTCCTCGGCCTCCCAAGTCATTTCTTCCACATTATTGTTGCTCCAAAGTACTTTCACGGAGGCTACCTTATTCCGTAGCTTGCATATTTGTCGGTCTAAGATGGTAACTGGAATTTCCTCGTATGACAAGTCCTCTGTAATCTGTACATCTTCCGTAGGTACCACTCGGTAGGATCGCCAATGCACTTTCGTAACATAGATACGTGAAAAACCGGATGGACAGACTCTAATTCCGAGGGCAATTGTAACTCATAAGCTACTTGGACCACTCTCCGAATGATCCTATAAGGCCCAATATACCGTGGGATAAGTTTGCCTTTCTTGCGAAACCTCATCACACCCTTCATAGGTGACACCTTTAAGAATACCCAATCATCAACCCCGAACTCTAAATCTTGTCGGTGCACGTTAAAATATGACTTATGTCGACTCTGAGCTGTCAATAGTCGATCCCGGATCAGCTTTACTTTTTCTATGGCTTGCTGAACTAGGTCTGGCCCATGTAATCCAGATTCTCCAACATCAAACCACCCTATAAGTGACCTACACTTCCGTCCGTAGAGAGCTTCATATGGAGCCACCTGAATACTGGAATGGTAGCTATTATTATTTGCGAACTCAATAAGCGGCAGATGATCATCCCAGCTACCTTTGAAGTCTATCACACAAGCTCGTAACATATCCTTAAGTTTCTGAATAGTACGCTTAGTTTGTCCGTCTGTCTGAGGATGAAATGTTGTACTAAGACTTACTTGAGTCCCCAATCCTTTTTGGAAGGACCTCCAGAAGTTAGCTGTGAATTGAGCTCCTCTATCCGAGATACTAGATACAGGGACACCATGCAGTCATACTATGTCCTTAATATAAGGCCTTGCATAATCCTCTGAGGAATATGTAGTTCTAACGGGCAAAAAATGGGCTGACTTTGTAATCCTATCAACAACCACCCATATCAAATCAAACTTACGCTAGGTACGAGGTAAGCCTAAGATGAAATCCATATTTATTACTTCCCATTTCCAAGTTGGAATCTCCATAGCCTGCAATAACCCACCGGGTTTCTGATGCTCAATCTTAACCTGCTGACAGTTAGGACACTGAGCAACAAAATCCACTATATCCTTTTTCATTCCGTCCCACCAATACACTTCCCTGATATCATGATACATATTTGTCACCCCTGGATGGACCAAAAATCGAGAATTAGTGAGTTTCTCCCATAACATGCCGACGCAACCCTGCAATATTAGGGACACATAATCGTCCTCGATATCTGAGGATCCCATTTTCTGTAATTTCAAATGGTGTCTTCTCCTTCTGAGGGGTGGTATCCCTATAATGAGCTAACACAGGATCCTCATATTGGCGTTCTTTTACTTCAGTTACTAAAGAGGATGTTGCCGTATCCTGAATAGTAATTCCCATATCACCTGAGTCCAGTAACCGAACTCCAAGACTAGATAGCTGATGAACCTCATGGGCTATTCCCCTCTTTTCCGGCTGTAAGTATAACAGGCTACCCATTGATCTACGACTTCCCTGGATAGTACTTAATTAGCTTCAACCATATCCTTTGACGTAAATTTAATCCTTTTGCTTGAAGATATACTGGAGGCTCTTATGATCCATATAGATGTCAACATGAATGCCATACAAGTAGTGCCTCCACATCTTTAGTTCATGAATCACTGCGGCTAACTCTAAATCGTGGGTCAGGTAGTTCTTCTCGTGCTTTTTAGTTGTCTAGAAGCATAAGCTATAACCTTACCATGCTATATCAGCACACAACCCAATCCAACGCCTGAAGCATCACAATATATCACATAACCATCGGTTCCTTCTGGGAGCGTTAGAACCAGTGCTGAAGTTAATCTGTCCTTTAAGGCCTAGAAACTTTGTTCGCAAGCGTCATCCCATTGAAACTTTGCTCCCTTCTAAGTTAACTTTGTTAGAGGTGCCGAAAGGGAAGAAAATCCTTCCACAAATCTCCTGTAATAACCTGCCAAATCGAAAAGCTACAAAATTCCGTCGGTGTTGCGGGTTTAGTCCAAGTCTTTACTGCCTCAATCTTTTGTGTATCCACCCGGATGCCTTCACCCGAAATGATATGCCCAAGGAAAGCTACCGAATTCAACCAGAATTCACATTTAGAGAATTTTGTATACAACTTCCCTTTTTGTAGAGTTCTGAGCACAGTACGCAAATGATCTGCATGTTCAGCCTTTGAACGAGAATACACCATATCGTCGATAAATTCAATTACGAACATATCTAAAACGAGCCTGACCACACAATTCATCAAATCCATGAATATTGCTGAGGCTTTGGTCAAACCGAACGACATAACACGAAACTCAAAATGCCCATATTTGGTCATGAATGTTGTCTTCGGAATATATTCCTCCTTAACCCTTACTTGATGGTACCCGTACCTCAAGTCTATTTTTGAAAAACACTTGGCACCTTGCAACTGATCAAATAAATCGTCAATCCTCGGGAGCGGGTACTTATTTTTGACCGTCACCTTATTCAACTGTCTATAATAAATACACATCCGTAAGGATTCATCTTTCTTTCTCACAAATAAAACATGTGCCCCCACGGTGATGTGCTAGGTATGATAAAGCCTTTTTCAAGCAAGTCCTTTAGTTGTTCCTTTAACTCTTTCAGATCCGCGGGGGCCATTCTATAGGTAGGAATGGATATTTGATGAGTATCTGGTAGTAGGTCAATGGAAAAATCAATTTTTCGCTCTGGCGGAAGACTCGGAAGTTCATCAGGAAAAATATCGGGAAACTCATTAACCACTGGGATGGACTGAATGGTTGGTGACTCCACTTCCACATCCTGAACCCGAACTAAGTGATAAATACAACCCTTTATGATCATCTTCCTTGCCTTGAGATAGGAAATGAATCTACCTCTCGGCGATGCCGTATTACCTTTCCACTCCAAAACAGGCTCCCCTGGAAATTGAAATTGGACTATCTTTGATCTACAATCAACGTTGGCATGACAAGAAGTAAATCAATCCATACCCATTATAACATCATATTTTACCATATCTAACTCGATTAAGTCTGCTACGGTAGATCGACCATGAACTACTATTATACAACCCCTATATACTTGCTTAGCTATCACCGAGTCCCCAACAGGTGTAGACACCTCAAAAGGTTTAACCAATTCAGGTTTTATTTTTAACTTACTAGCAACCAACAACTGGGTCAATCAGTGCATATACATCATATGAGGAGACTGATAATATACCTGTAACAACATCAGGCGATGACTCATGTCGTCCTGCCAAGGAATAAATGCGGTTCTGAGGACTGCTTGAGCTAGATGCTCTGCCTCTGCCTCTACCACGACTCATTGGTACTTGTGGACCTTGCCCGAGGGGTGTACTGATGATGATGAACCAGCTACAGATCCCGCTGGTTGAGCTACGCTTGTATCACCTCTCATCGGAAAATCCCTCATAATGTGGCTCGGATAACCACAAGTATAATAAACACCTAATCCCGTACGACACTGCCCGGTATGTTGCTTACCACATTGAGTACATCTTGGCAAGGGTGGCCTCATCTGACTTGACTCACCCCTATACTGAGAACCTATGGCCTTGAAATTCTGACAAGACCCTGAATATATGGAACGATCAAATCTCTTATCGCCAAACTGAGAGGATGCGCTAGCTGATGGCTGGGCTGGATACCTCGGGTACTGTTTCCTCTGACCACCTCGAAACTCACTAGAAGGGCCCGAAAACCTCGCTCTCTTATTCTTGTCCCTATCATGCTCACGATCGGCCCTCTGCTTCTGTTTACGCTCCTCTACACCCTGAGCATATGCCTGAATAAGAAATATCCATGTCCGGTTGAAGTGAGACCGACATACAATCGTTAAGCAAGTCCGGCTCTAATCCCATCACGAACCGGTGAACCCGATCCTCCATCTTAAATACAATAGTGGGAGCATACCTAGCTAATGAATCAAACTGAAGACTGTACTCCCGAACACTCATGTTACCCTGCCGAAGGGTCAAGAACCTATCGACTCTGGCCCGTCTAAGCTCTGGTGGTAGATAATCACGAAGAAAAGCTTCTGTAAACTCTTGCCATACTGCTGGAGGGGCATCCTTACGTCTGGACAATTCCCAAGACTCGTGCCAATTAACTACAATATCTCAGAGTCTATATGAGGCTAGCTTAACTGAATCAGTTGCAGTGGCCTTCATTACCCTTAACGTCCTCTGCACTCTATCAATAAATACCTGAGGGTCCTCATTTGGATCTGCCCCTGTGAATACCGGAGGGTCTAAATTAATAAAGTTATGAACCCTCGCACTGACATACCTATCTGCATGACCAATACCTACTTCCTGACGCCGAGCATGCGCTGCTACTAATCGGGTTAATAACTGAATAACATCTCTCATTCCTGACCCGGTGCATCCGGCTGAGGAGATGGACGTACAGGGGCAAGCGCTGGAGATGGTGCCCCTCGAAACTCTTCTGAAAAAGGCGGGGTATATGAAGTCTGAGATGGAATCTCACTATGAGACTCTCCCTGAGCCCTAGTAACTCGGCGCTCGACTAGTAGTCTCACCAGCCACGGACTTTCCTTTCTGGGCGGCTGTAGTCTTTGCAGGCATCGCTGAAAATATAACATATCGTTAGGAACATGAATTCTTATATCACACGATCTAAACCAAAAATAGAGGATGACATCCTATATGTCCTGTAGCCTCCTGTTTATAAGTGTGGTGCACAAAACACCCATAAACAAGACTCTACTAGACACGGTCTATAGACAACCCTAGGACAGAACTTCTCTGATACCACTTTTGTCACGACCCTAACCGATGGGCCACGACGGGTGCCCGAGTCCTACCTGTCAAACACCCCTAAGCTTGCGTCCAAGATATAAACCGGATTAATATCTGCTGAATTACGTGAATAATGTACATGAAGGAAATCTTCCCAAAAGGAATACATACATATACGTGCAACATACGTAGGGAGAGCCGACAAGGCTGCTATAGACAACTATATACCTCAAAACTGAAATCCGGCAAAGTCGCATACCATCCAACTAGACATACTGTCTACAGACCTTTAATAGAAATATAATTGTACAAAGACGGTACTGAGCCACATCATACCCATATATATACATATATACAAATATAGCGTACCAAAATCAAAAGCAGCTCCAGATCAAGTGGAGCACGCTAACTCTCGTTGATCAAGGATCCTAAGAAGGGGGACTGTCAGCTTGCCTACCTGCACCTGCGGGTATGAAACACAGGCCCCATAAAATAGGGCGTCAGTACGAAAAATGTATTGAGTATGTAAGTCATGAAAATCAGTACGTAAATGACATAGGTGAAACATGGAATAAAGAAATCCATCTGTAAATCTGAATAACTTTGTAAATTCTGAAATATATATAATATCATGTACGTGCATATAAATGTCGTGTCATGCATAGGTATGGGTGTACATAATATCATCAAGCCACTGAGGGCATCCCATCATATCGTATCGTCCACTGTAGGAAACATCATCAACATATACCAACTGATCCGGTGGTGGTGCGTATATAACGCCGTAACCTTTTCCCATATCCCATGTACATATATTTACATATATACACGTATATAATTCCATCTTCTCATGGGTCAATGCACATGTATAAATGAGTGAAATGCATGAAAAATACGTAATAATCTCAATATTCCTTCCGGATAAACTTTTTCAGATACGTATTATTCTGAGACCCATGAACATAAGATAATAATAATTAATATAGGGAATCAAGAATATAGACACCCCTATTATTTCTATGAATAGAATAATTTATGGAAACTGTGCGTTTGCTCATTTCTTCTGTATAATTTGGACCATGCCAAAAGAAAGAAGGAATGGCCTTAACATACCTGGAGTAAGAAAAACGCTGTATAATATTCTTGAAGATTGCACTGCACTCTTTTGTAACTGCGAAATTTTTGATGGAATTATGCTGAAGTATTTAGAACGAAAATAAACTTCTGTTTCCTTGAATTCTTTTGAACGAAATAAGCTTCTGATCCTTACATAATTTGAAGAAAGGATGATATATCAACAATGTCCCATAAATGTTCTGATCCTAATGAGATAAGACTTTATGATCAAGTCTTATTTTGGTTAAAATTTAATTTAACCTTAGGTAGCCACATGGCATAAATGACTAAGAGTCATTCTTAGTCATTGTGGCTTTGTGCCACATTTTTGGGAGTGTATCTTTTTGAATTTTTTCCCACTTATTACTTAACTGGGTAATATCCCGTTACCCGGTAATTAATCAATCACCCGCGTAATTTAAAATTGTCACAATTTACTTAAAATTCTACTTATTTTTAATATACTTTATACATTATACTACCGTGGTCATATGGTACCTTGCATGGTACTAGTTCATAATCATCGGTTATTATCGTTCGACCCGTATTTTATCCCAAATTGGTCACTTTCAACAAAACTCGTTTCTTTAATTTGTGTACCCTTTATCCTTCATGACACTTATTTCTCGCTTGTTATAAATAGCGTAAATACGTTAACCTCAAGATAATCTCATCCCTGAGTCTATGTCAATTAACTTAAAACGAAACTTTTAACGTACGAAAATGCGAGATGTAACATACGGGACCCCTGCACCTAAGTGGGATCTCAAATGCAAGTAACTCACACTTCCAGAGAACATAATCTGCACACACTGTGGTAAGACTGGTCACTATAAAAGTGAATATAATGCCAAAAAAGGCTAGTCAAAAGAATAAAATATTTGTTCAAGGAAAAAGTAGGCTACCAGGATGGGCCAAAAATAATTTGATTCACTCTTTTGCCTATAGAAAGGGACCCAAACTAGTTTGGGTTCCTAAGACTAACCCCTGATTTTCTTTTGCGGGTCCAAGTGAAGGGGAGCAGCCAAATATGATACACGAATAATGGCTGCTCAAAGCATATGACAGGTAGAAAGAAGCAGTTCCTTTCACTTGAGGACCTCAAAGGAGGTAATGTCTCCTTTGGAAATGGGAAAAAAGGTGAGATCATTGGGGTTGGAAAGGTAGGTAAGCCTGATTCTCACTCTATTGAGAATGTCTACTTGATATATGGCCTAAAATATGGCCTAATCATTGTATCCCAATTATGTGATAGAGGTAACTTGGTAGCATTCACCACTACCAAATCTTTTGTGATAAATCTTACCACTGACAAGATTGTTTTGCAGGGAAAAGAGTAAGCAATATTTACTGTGTAGATCTGTCCACACTTTCAGAAAATGAACTTACTTGCTTAAGTGTGTTGGATAATGATCCCTCCTTTGGCACAAAAGAATTGGACATGCCGGTCTAAGTTAACTCAACAAACTAGTCTCCAAGGACTTGGTAATAGGACTGCCTAATATTAAGTTCAGGGAAGACAAAGTTTGTGAGGCTTGTGCAAGGGGGAAGCAGGTAAGACCCTCTTTCAAAAGCAAGAAAATGGTAAGTACCACCAGAACGATGGAACTGGTCCATATGGATCTTTGTGGACAAATGAGAACTCTAAGCAGAGGTGGTAAGAGATATGTTATGGTGCTTGTTGATGATTACTCTAGGTTTACTTGGACACTGTTTCTGACATCTAAAAATGAAGCATTCGACATATTCACTTCCTTTGTTAGAAAAACTCAAAAACAACTAGGTAATCAACATGCATCAATTAGGTCTGATCATGGTACTGAATTTGAAAAGGCTAAATTTGCTGAATTTTGTGATGTGCATGGCATATATCATAACTTTTCTGCACCTAGCACTCCACAACAAAATGGTGTAGTTGAAATAAAGAATAGGACATCGGAAGAAATGGCTAGGACTATGCTTCTTTCTAGTAAACTGCCTCATAGTTTCTGGGCAGAAGTTGTGAACACTGCATGTTACATCATAAATAGGTGCATGACCAGACCTCTTGTTGAGAAGACTCCCTATGAGTTACTTAAAGGGAGAGAGCCAAATATATCCATCTTAGGGCATTGGGATGCAAGTGCTTTGGGCACAATAATGGAAAAGAGTCCCTAGGTAGGTATGATCCCAGAAGTGACGAGTGAGTATTCTTGGGATATTCTTCACATAGTAAAGCTTATAATATTTATAACAAAAGAATTATGTGTGTATAAGAAAGTGTACATGTAGTTTTTGATGAAACTAACATTCTTTCTGAGAGACAGGAACATGAAGATGAAGCAATTGGGCTGGTAAGAAATTTAAATGAAATCACAGCCCAGACTGAAGCTGCACCAGAAGAAGGAACAAGTGATGGAACATGTTCTTCTACTCAGGGCAATCTGACAAGGGGGTATTGAACAAGAAGGAACTGAATCTCAAACCTCGATGGAACCTGTCCATAAACTTGTTCTATAACAACAAAGCATTGAAGGAACATTATGGAGTAACCAGTTGGTTGTGAAACCTTACAGATATCAAAGTTCTCACCCTAATGAGAATATTATCACCGATCCAACCTCTAGAATCAAAACCAGATTTTTTTTAAAGAATCTTTGTGCTTTTGATGCTTTCTTATCTCTTATTGAGCCTAAAAATGTTGTTGAGGCTTTGCAGGATGCAGAATGGGTAAATGCAATGCAAGATGAACTCAACCAATTTGAAAGGAGTCAAGTTTGGCATCTGGTACCAAGACCCAAGGACATATCAGTAATTGGCACAAAATGGGTCTTCAGAAACAAAAGCCTTAAGTATAGATCACTTTGAGAGGAACAGGTTGGAATTAGGGATGATTAAGATCACCTAAAAGGACCAGTTCAAAGTTAAACGAAAAAAAAATTATTTGAAATTTTTTTTTATTGGTTAGAAAGTCTGTAAATTTTTTACATAATTAGATTAAATCTTGCTCAGTATCATACTTTCAACAGTATACTCCTGTGCCATGTGCTAAAATGACTCATTAATCTCTAATGATATTTTCTCTGTTTTGGCAAATTTAGACTTACAAAAGAGAATTTTCAGTGAAGAACCTGGTTCATCAAGATAAATAGGTATGTTTTCTACACTCTGCATAATTTGAGATAATTATATTTGGATCATGAGCAGAGTCCTACCTAATTCCAAACTCATTTTGGAATTATCCGTTACAAGTGAACCAGTTTTGTTCAAAAGAGTCTCAACCGAATTGAAGTACCTAGATTCTAGAGATACACTCCAACGTCTCTTCAAAACTGAATTTCAGTTTGGTTAGACTTCTAAGAGTCTGAAAAGTTGTAGTTACCCCATCAATAATTCCTCTGTATATTGATCAACTTTAGTGTATTCCTTACTTCATCTCTCTCAAGCCGTCAAAACTCTCATTCTTCTTCCATCTTCCAAACACAATCTAATTCTCTTCTCTTTCATACCCTAGCCCAGATAGGTCGAACACCTCTGAAAATCCTTCATCACCACCATAGGAAACCACTTCCACACCTTCTACCACTTCTTCAACCACACCAATCTCTAAGAAAAGTAGAGTAAAGATGATGGCTCGTAAGATTGTCGCTGAAGGAGAACAAATCAAGAAAATAAACAAGCAATTGAAAGCAGGTAGGGAAGAAGAATCCCAGAATTCTGAAGATTCACTTAAGTCTGCTACTAAGGGGGAAGAAAGTAGGTATTCCGAAACTGAACAGGTATCTTCTGGTTCTAAAGTTACTCCTGAGACAATTTCTGAAGTTGCTGCAAATTTGGAGAATAGATTTGTACTGGTAGGATCTTTAGCAGGTGTTGAGACTACAAAATCTGGAGAAGTTGGTGGTAAAAATAAAAAGGGAAAAGAAAAATAGAGCAAGGGTGCTAGGAGTACTGTGAGGGGAAAGGGTACAAGAGTGGTTGATTCTTCACCCACTTCTGTTGGTCTAACAAAAGAAACTGGGGAAATGGTTGTTTGGGGAGAGGAATTTACTAAAAGAGAGTGTGGGCAAAACAGGGGGAAGTAGATCTGGCGAAGCTGCTGAGGGGTTGGTTCAACTTGGGAAAAATATAGATGAACTTGTTCCATCTGAACATGAAACCCTTGCGGACCTACTGTTAGGGTTATAAATTGCACCAAAACTTATGTCATTCCCTATGGATTCATCATCAAAAAACTTGCACATTTCAAGGTACCTATGAAGAAGTGGGAGATTAGTACAAGCAAGGATCATTTTGGGGTTAATACTCTGCTTGCTTGCGATTATGAAGTCAATGCCACTCCTAAAGAACCTGGTTCATCCAAGAAGATACCAGTGAATAACAAGGTTAGAGCCTTGGTGCTAGAAAGTGAGGCTAATGATGTGATTGAGAGGCTGAAGAAGAGGTTGGCAGAGGCGGAGACTGAGAGAGATGCTCTCAAAACTGAGCTGGCAAGAGAAAAGGAGAAGAATGATGGCATTCTTCAAGATATGTTGAAACTCCTCCAAGCCAAAAACCAAGCACCTGGACCTTCCCAGCCTCCTAGCCTAGTGTAGATTAACCAGTGACCCAGTTCGGGTTTTTTTGTTTCTTTGCTCATGTTTCCAGTATTTTTATTTCTTCTTATGCTTTGTGGTAGAGTCTTATCAATCATCAATGAAATTCACTGTATTTTTCTCTAATTGTTTGTCTATATTTCTTTGATGGTTAAAATTCTTAGCTTGATCTATGATAATTAATCCATGATTGCATTTGATGTAGCCCCAGTGGCCATGAGCAAGCTTTAAAATCTGGTTATCTCATATTTTTATGCAACTTTTCGATGATGCCAAAAAGGGGAAAATAATTAGGTTGTGCTTTAAACAAGTGTTGTTTAGATTTGAACAAGTGATGTTTATAATCTAATGTATCTGGTCCTTGATGATAAGTGATAAAAAGGAAAAAATGTTTCTAACATTGGGTTGGTGTTGAGCTGAGTTGAAACAGGGCCTAAGCTTATGAAAAGCACAGAGTTTTTCATCATCAAAAAGGAGGAATTTCTTGGCCCAAGTAAAGGTTAGTTTTGAAGACTGACAAAGGAACTCAGGCATGAACCAGGTCCATCCCTCCAGGTCCATCCCTTGTGTGCATAGAAACGGGAAGATTCGAGCATGTGGGATGCACGTGAAGGAGATAAGCTTAAATTGGTGTATTTGATATCTCCTGATCGAAAAGGTTGCATAATTGATAAGGAGAAGGACTCCTTAATTAAAGAGAACACTATCCAAGATAGGAAAGGAGTTAGAAGTTGAAATCAACTAGAACTCTTCCACCAAGGAAGAGTAGCATTAGAACTCTAGTTATTTCTTCATCTACTAACTCTATAAATTGCCGGATGTTCTCATTTTATAGGTGTTGCACAAACACAGAAGTTAAACGTGAATTAAGAGCAAAATAGCAAGGCAGTTTTGCACGCCATTCGTGTGTGATTCAATTGTGCAAACCTGAAGCTACATGAACCAGATAAAAGATTCAACTCCAAGTGTCTGTCTTTTATTCTAGTTCAATTGTAGTAGGTGTTTGCATATTGTACTTTCAGCTTTATCTAGAGGCAACTGTAATAGGTACTTAGAGTTTTCAAGTTAGAGTTAACTTGAAGTTGTCACAACAGTTAGAGGTTGTGTGCTACAACGGGATTAGAGTTAATCTTAGGTTAACAAAAGAGTTTTTGTAAATGCAGTTTTTGGCTCAGTGATTTTAGTGGAGAGTTTGGGAAAATCCTACTGGAATTAGATTGTGGTTTTTTCACCTTTTGAGCCAGGTGTTTTCCACATAAAATACTTGTGTTATTTACTTTCTGTATTTAATATTCCGCAACAGTAGTAGTTGGAACACATAGAAGAACCAGGTCCTTCTATAAACTGTGCAAACGAAAAATTAGACACCACACAAATCACCCCCCCTCTTGTGTGGTATTGAAGTATAAAACATCATTATGTGCTATCTTGTGTAGTCTAGAACTTGCCCCATGTGTTAATCAACGTGAAATCATTAAGTTGTGCTAGTCTAGGAGATGACATTGGAGTTTCTTGCTTGACCATGGAGGTGTTTGTCACTGACAAATAAAATTTTTCCGTTGCTAGCACCTTTGAGCCTATAAACCGTTTCCTTGGCACCATATTACAAGTCGTACTCCTATTTTTTTCTTAATTTGAGATTGTTGAACTTATACCTCCTGAGGCACTTAGTCGCTAAAAGAAGTAAGGTAAGATATTGGGGAGTGGCTTTCGAGTGGAAAAATGGAAGGGACCTTAAGGTGCACTAAAATTGTGAAAGAAGGTCACTAGCCTATGAACTTCAATGTATGGAGTGTGTGGAGAAAAAGAAGAAAAAAAAGAGGAAATTTTTTGCAAGAAAAAGAAAATAAGAGTTCAAATAATGTAGAACGACACACACCTCCTAATTCTTCTAACTCATCCAGTGAAACCATATATGTGCTTAATTGAAAAAAAGGGCTATTTTATATATGGTGTATGACAAGTGAATGGATTGAAAAGAAAATGTGCTCGATTTGTGAGTGTAGTGTATTAAAGTGCTTAGGAGGGCTAGTCACTATTCCTAAATATATCCTACCCGTCCCTTAGCCTACATTACAATCTTAAAGTCTTAATTGATCCTAGACTTGGCTAGCTTAGATTAGTAGAGATGTATACTACGAGCAAGCTTATGGTACGACCACGGGATGCACATGAACTCCTTGTGAGAGTGAGTGAATGTTGTTCAATTGTGTGATGTCCTTAATTTATGTTCAATGACATATTTGAATGCGTGGACGACTTTTATATTCACTTTTTTGCTTGTGGTGAGGGCGCTTGGTCTCATGATGGATTGGTGATGTTGTACACTTTCTTTTATTGGGTGAGTGCGTGCGTTGAGGATGCTTAGTGGTAACGAGTTGTCTCTTAAGGTAAGGTAGTTGTGGAGAGGTTGCTTGAGTTGGTTGAATAGCATTGTGTATACTTGGGCTAGTTAAAAAACGAGAAGAATGTGAAATTCGTGTGTTCATGCTTAATTTCCAATATCGATCATAGTCCAAAGATAGGGTGTTTGATTGAATTAATTGTGAAGTTCTCTTTCATAGTGACAAGTACGTTTTGGGGGTGTTAATATAGTTCCATTGCTCGAGGACGAGCAAGAATCTAAGTGTGGGGTGTTGATAATTGACTTAATGTATGCATATTTTGATATATATTTCCGCACTTTTGCTCATGTCTTGAAGATTTGAGATGTATAATATGATGATTTGTGCTAATTTGCGGTATTTCTATGTGTAGAAATCATTCCGATGCAATTTGGGACAAAAAGGTGCGAATTGGAGCGAAATTTGGAAGAAAAGGTAAAAGTGGAAATTTGAGGCCTGTGGCGCAATTTACAGAATGTTGGAAAAGTTGAGCGCCAGAGCCAGCGTCCCACACTGCTCTGGACGCTCAAAATGCAAGTTGTCCTGTTTCAACTAGGACTCAGTTATTTCGACCCCAAGACGCCCCAACTCATATAAAAGCCAACCTAAACCTATTTTGAAGAGGGGGACGTGACTTTGAGAGGGAAACAAAAGTATGAAACACTCGGGAGCATGGATTTGAACAATTCTTCCATTCTTCCTCTAGTATTCATTGATTTTATGTTTGAAAACATTAATTTTGATGATTGTATGAACACGAGTGCCTAAGAACCCTATTGTTCTAGGTTCATGGGTGATACATGAATGTTGATGTTTGAAGTTTAACTTGACGAATTTGATTTTATCATATTGAGTTGTTTATTTAATTCTGTTTTCAATTATTTTGCTGAGTAGCTAACAGTGAAATACTATCTACGAATCTAGAGTTGAACTCGAAAGTGGAAATTCTAGATTGCATATAGAATTAAATAGAGCAGGGTCTTGAACCCGCGCATCGGGGAACGAATTCACGGTTAGGATAGACATATACCTAATTGCCTTGCTTGGTTGAAATACCGGAAGTGTAAATGCATTCTTGTTAATCTTAATTTCATAGATATATAGATATTAAGTTAGCTTGAATAAGCGAGTAAGAACTCAACATATTCTTATGAGTAATATCAACCTTGTCAATCAACAATCCAGGTAAATCAATCAGTCATTTTAAGCCAAGAACGCAACACGATTTTTAGCTAACCCGTGACCCTGGAATATCATCTCCTATTGATTGTTATCCGAAATTGGTTAAGGTGTTGTGGTTGATTTCTAGTTATTTCATTGCTTGATAGTTTTAGGTAGTAAGTTATCACTTATACATTTTGTGAGAAATCTCTTGAATCGATAAGTTATTTGAGTTTGAATCAGTCAAACATAAGTCTTCATGGGAACAATACTCTACTCACTACTCTATTACTTGACGGCCACGTATACTTGCGTGAATGTGTTTGATCGCAACACAAGATTAAATCATTTTTGTGAAGGAAAGGATACCAAACTATTAAAGAAGACAAATGTAAACTATTTTCGCATAATTTAGGGGAAAATTTGGCGTTTTCCTCCTTCTAAAGATAAATATGACAAATCATTGCAAAGAAATTAGTCTGCTAATGTTTGTCCCTGACATTCTTGTGTATATGTCGTTCGACTTATTGTGAATGATACTGAAAATCTAGCTCTTATCATCTGTTAACATACAATTAAAAGAAGCTGAAATTGAAGCCTCTTACATAAATTTTAAAAAAAAATCATGATGAATTCCCTTCTTGCTTTTATCTTTCTTTTTCTGCTCCTCGGGGTGATTAGCCATGGTTTCTAAAAAAGGAAATAATCTGGCTATAAACAAGATCCTTGGCAGTAATTCCCATGATAAAGTCAGCATGAGCATAATTCTTGATATACTGAACTGTCAACTTGTTTACATCGTGGAGCTTTAGAGCGTCGAGCAATGTCTCAACATCTTTGCCATCAGATAATGCATCTTGGCCTCCATAGCTGAGAAATAGAGGAAAATCGCGAGGAATGTTGGTTAAATTATATTTGGGAGGTTTCGCTTCACCATAATGCGCCAAATTGTAGTTGCTCCCATAGTCATATTTTGATAGTATACCGTCTCTAACAGCTGCATTAATTCCAAAACAAACTAGAGTCAGTTATATGAATCTTTAAATGTATACTTGGAATTTTTGCGCACTAAATTATTGTGTTAAATATTTGAGAGAACTTACTCTGAGCCAAATGCACCAGGTTCTTGGTTGAAGTGGATTGAGGCTCGTCGTTCAAGAAAAGCTCGACGGTAGAGGCATTCAAACAACAGTTTTTCCCTTTATTCAAATGGAAGGTAATTAATTAAGTTGTAGATTAATTGGGACATTAATAATTATTAACTAAAATTTGAATAATTAAGTCTACTTTTGGAGAAGTTTAGTACCAGTAATCGCACTCATTAAGTCATAGCAGTCCACCCCTGGCTGAGCACACAAGAACTTGAGTAAATTGGATACAGGTCCACTAAAAACACAAAACAAAGAAGTGTCATTAACTAAATTACCCAAAAAAAACTATGTTGTCGACTATTCAGAACTGTTGTCAGGTTCGTGCCATATCCTTCAAATATAGTGTATTTTTAGAGTAATCGATACTGGTGCGATAACAATTTTAAGGAGTTCGAGCGACAAAGCTAAAAAAAGAAACATTGTGTCGGGAGTTGAAAATTGAGTGAAGTTATATATACCCTTTTGGATTAAACTCTGCGAGACCAAATATTGTGGTGATCTGTGAACATGGTAAAAACACACAAATAAGTCAGTTACTTTGTAATTTGGTAACTAAGTGAAAAGGAAAATATGAAGAGAATAAATTAAGTACTAACTTCACCAACAAAAGCTCTAGCAGCAACATCACCAAGTGCAGTTGTCATATGGCTCAAATAAGCAATTGGACTGAGCAATACTGCTGATTTGACCTTGTCTACTTGTCTTCCTTCTGAGAAGGATGCCAGTGCTATTAAAGTTCCCTGTAAATTCGCAACATGTCTAAAATTTAATTTCATCAACCATAGACAATTGAAGTTAGAAATCCTTTGGTCAAAATCTTTTCTCATAAATTACTGTTACATCTATTTTCAATAGAAGAGAGCCACGATTTCAGCTTTATGAGTTCTGAATTTTAGAACGACGACTTTCTCTGCTCCTGATTTTAAACTCTGAACTTACCATTGAATGGCCTACATAGTGAGTTTTTTGTCCAGTTTGTTTGAAGATGAAGTCAATGACAGCTGGTAAGTCATGGGCCACCAAATCATCCCATGTCCAATTCCAGAATTCCTGCAAACCATTATTGAGATAACAACACAAAGATTTAAGCTTTCTTTACTTAGTTGCTATTGTAATTAGGACAGACAAGAAAATATGTTGTTCTTTCAGGATCTGAATTTGATATTACCGAATCGTTGGGATCAAGGGTAACGTGGCGACGACTGTATCTGGTTCCCCTGATATTGGAAATCCAAACATCAAAGCTATTGTCTGCCAATATCATCGCTAGTGATTGTTCAGGTGGATTCAACAGCCATGTCGCGCCATCCTGCAAATAAAATAGCCAATTTTTATATTTCATCACCCCTGACTAAATTAAATAATCCTAACATTTTTGAATTCCTTGTACGCTGCCTAGTTGAGTTTACACTACAAGAAATTTTTATACCATCAAGTCACATGTACTTCAGGAATTCTGTCTTATTTTTCTGACATTAAATTTCGAGAGGCGAATTCATGATTTTAACTCAATGGGTTCAACTTTTTAAGTTTCTTATTATTAAACTCATTGTTTTTTTAAAGTTAGAGTTCATAGCGACTATTTATTGTAATGTTACTAGACTTTTACGCATAAATAGATGAACCCGATATGACTATGTTCGATCTGTCCTTGCAAATCTCACATTTTTTGTAGACATTCTTTTGTTGACCTGATAGCGTACAACACTAACGATATATAAAACTTACTCTTCGAATTTACAAAGAGACAAAGCTTTGGCGTATTGGTTGTTGCACGGATATACAGCCATAGTGCCTAATCGTAGCGTAGGCGTACGAAGTGTATGTACTATGCGGATAAGCATTTGTGAAAAGCTGCATATTTTCAGGAAACTGGTGTTGGAAAGTAAGGAAAAAATATGCATTTTGTCAACAACTAGCATAAAAAAGAGCCAATAATTAAGCCAACCCGACATGCGAGTTTGTGCCTATAAACACAATTCTATGGCATTTTGACACCTAATGGATGGATGGGGTCCATGACAAAATTTGGAGTACGTGGCAAAGCTGCAATCATGCTATGCAAATTTGAAGAGGTTGGATATGGACACAACTCGCTAAATCATATTGCCAATTGCTTGTTTTCTTGGGCTTTCAGCAGACTGTTTCGTTTGTGTTTCTTGATATCAATGAACCTATCTCCTATATTCAATTTGGTATCGACACTTTTTGTGTCACCAAAAGTGTACAAAAGCTGATTAAGAATTTTAGTTTTTTTTTTTTTCTTTCTATTTGATTCGAATTATCGATTTGACGCAATTTATCGATTTTCTTTGTACACCCCTAGTTCTTGGGTGGAAAGAAGTGGGATCTCTAACTACAAAATGATAATCTCCAAACACCGTTAGTAGTGCTAGTGAATGAATCCTTGGGTTGAAAGAATCCTAAGGAGATTATTCTTGCTAGTGAATATTTTAATGGAAAGTTAGATTCTAGAATTAAATATTTAATCTCCTTGTTAAATTTGAAAAGCGATAACTAGGTGTAAATGATAAAAGACATTGGCACATTAAGGCCCACCACTTACGGTCTTCACTTTTTGATGGAAATAAGTAATTGATACCTTGGCATGCCCGAGGAAACATTATCAACAAGACGCGCAATTGCGCTGTTTTCCCCGTATGGTCAAATTTTTAATGCAGATTTCACACTATAAATCCTCCTCTTTTAAGAAATCATGATGAACCCCTTCTTTAATCAGTGAGCTTGTCACTAAGAAATCATCATCACTTTTTAGTGTTTTTGTCCTTAAAATAAATGGATAGATAATTTATTTTTAAAGCGAAACGAACCGTGATAAATGTATATTACAGAAAAAGTCTGTTACCATTTTTATGAGATTTACCTATGATTACTTAATTAATGACATGACTATTAAAGATTCGGTTTTAAGTTATGAATGTATAAAAACTTAAACTAGGAATTATATAGTTAACCTTGTTGTTGCTGAGAGAATGCGTTCGTTAGTAATTTCCTCAAGATGCAAGTAATGTACTAAAGTAGAGGTAGAGCATAAAAGTAAAGCTTCTTAATTACCACGAGAACACCGTGCTGCAACAATACTGGCTGCCTGTTTTGCCCACCATCTCCTACGAGCCCTTCTGGAATTCTTTGCACGCTTAGTATGTATCCATCATCAGTTTTTACCTGAGATATGCAAAACAGAAACACATAAAAGACTGTCGAATCAACTAAAAGGAAAGTTCGGGTTCCCGTGACCTATAAATCACACGGAGTCAACTTCACCGTCTCTTTGACTCCGTAGAATCAACTGGTTGTCATAAATGAATTCAAATTTGAAGTAAGCGGATTCAGAATAAATGTGATCAACTGGTCAGGGGAAGCACCACAAGGACGACAACTTAATCGTTGTTCCAAGACTTCCATTCAGGACAGTGTATATATATACACAAAATTAATTACCTCAAATTCTTGGCATTTGTAACCATGAATGGCGACGGTGGATGCGCACATGCCAGCGGGTGGTGCAGTATCCACGCCGCCATTAATATCATGGTTGATGAAGCCGAAATGTCTTCCCCTGCTTGAGCCTAAAACTCGACAAGGCTGATCAAACACTAAGATAACTAATGACACTAGGCTTAAAAACCGCAAACATGACAAGATTCCGACCGCCATTAATTCTGTTTTAGCTAAGTAATAATGGATCAAAAGGGGCAGTGTGCAATGGTGGAGTTGAGAAAGATCAAGAGAAATATATATTTATAGAGAGACAGAACAGAGTGAGATAAAAAGGGTGGTACGTGAACAGAAGAGGAATGGACACCCACTGGGAATTATCGGGATAGAGAAAGTGTGAAAACGATTTTCTTTTGTTCTGATGAGCTTTTCAACTGACTAACTGGACTGTTTTTTCTACGTTTTCCAAAAGAGGATTTGTTTATTTGCTTTTCTATTCTATATTGGAATACCATGGTTAGAGGTGTACATGGACCAGGTTAGTTTGGTGTTTATCAAAATCAAATTAACTATATCGGTTTGGATTAGTTCGATTTTTATCGAGTTTTTGATTTTTTTTGTTACATGAATATTATTCAAATCTTACTTTGTTAATGTTTTAGATAAAGTTTTGATAAGTGAATACATGTTTAGTAAATATTGAAAAAAATGACACACATATGATCTATTAAAATATCCTAATGTGAGATTTTTTTTAGTAACACATGATAGTTATTTTCTTAGTTGTTTAACAATCATTTTCGTTAATGTACGCTTTCAAGGTTAACACATGAGAGGATCCCAANTATATATATATATATATATATATATATATTATATGTATATGTCAATTTGGTTCAGAATTTTTACTCAATACCAAACCTAGTCGAATTTTTTAATCGATTTGAACACCCCTAACAATAGTTTAATTTCCAGCGTGAACAGAGTTAGGCAATATCGAAGCCCAAGGGTATTTAACCTCTAATATATATATAAATAAAAATTGAATCTTTACACGAATAGTTGGCCAATTTGTTATTTACGTTCCCTAACCAACATATAAATTACATATTGATTATACATAGTTATATACATATTGTACATGAATATTATATATATTATACATTTATCGGTTTTAAGTTTAGGTGGTTAATGAGTGAACGAAAGTAATATACACAATGTCATTTTTCAACAAAGGAAGTTCGAACCCCTCCGCCCGCTAGCTCCGCCCCTAGAGAGAGGGCCCACAAATTTTGGAAGTTTTGTCGGTTCATTATCATCACTGCAATTTGGGTCAATGTGATAACTGATTATACATGAATGTACGTCAGTACGTGCATATACATGCATACAATGATATTCATTTGTGATAGAGAATGTAATTAAGGTAATGTTAAATGGATATTGTCTGATGTTGAAGCTCGCTAAATTTTATTAAATCAAATAAGCTGAACCAATATTTAGGGAGATGGATAAAGTGAGGTCAAGTTGGCGGCTTTGGCGTATCTTGTTGAAATTGCAATTAAGGCCCAATCTGCTTGTTGCACATTGTTAGTTTGGCTACTTGTATAAAAGTTAAAGAGGACAAAATCTAGAGGATGCACTCCTCATTCTGTTATTAAACTTTAGAAGTTTAAAAAAAAAAAAAAAAAACCTTAGAAGTTACAACTTTCACTAAATTCCATATCTCACTGTTATAAACAAGGACTTCATTTATACATGTTGATGGTATAAAATTTTAATGCAATAACAAGTTATTGAAATTATAATTATAATTAGTTGTCTTTATTAATTAAAAGAATTAGTTGATACCTTTGTGAAAGAAGGTAAATAGCTTCTTATAACTTTTTATCTACTTAAACTACAGTGGTAAAATAAAAAGTTTATATAGTCGGTATATAAAATTTAAATCAGATTAAACAATTTTCTCGTAAGCAACTGCATTTTATATCTGGCTTAAGCCTGTTGCAATTGTGACGAAACTCAATGAGTAGGACATATACTATCGGAGATCGTCCACTGGCTAAAACTATAACGTAATACATACATATGGTTATTAAAAAGTAGGAAAAATGTATAAATTTTTTCTATATATATACACACATTATGTATGTTATATACAAAAAATTATATAAATTTAATTTACTTTTTTGACTAACGAAAATAAATAATTTTTAGCACGGACTAGTAAAAAAAGCCCAATAAAATTTCTGATGCTGTGGGAAACTTAAAAGAGAAAAAATAAAATAAGAGAAGTAGCAAACGGAAGAGAAGTTTGGAAGGTGTTGTAATTGGAAAACATCCACACGTCAAAGCAATCACACACACCGGAGTCATAGTTCGTGGAATCTGTTGCTGTGATCATTTTTTTTAATGTAAGTATTCCCATATTTTTTTGGTGACAATGAGAGTTAAACTACCTAATAATACTAATAATAATAATAATAATAATAATAATAATAATAATGTTATGTCTTTCATAAAATGACAATATATGCCATTCTTGCATTTTAATATCAATTTAAAAAGCAACGGGAAGATTAGAGTGACAATTTGAGCCAAAAACCATTTGACTCGTCTCTTTGTGGAACTCGGCACATCTTGATTCTAGACCATCTCAGCACATCTAAAGTTGAACTGTTTATTAACCCAAATTAATTCATGAGTATCTTTGCTAAAATATCTTTAAAATAATTCTTGTTTTGTTTGATATGTTATATATGACCATAACAATATATCACGCCCCAAGCTTGAAGAGGCGTGACAGGCACTTGGTGCCGTACTCGGCCCGAGCGTACCACTCCGTAACTATGAACTCTGGCGGGGTAACCCTCAACTTAGACCGATGAGGCCATATTCTGAATCGTCTGAAAATAACGTCTCTCTCATCTGTGGGGTATATATATATATATATATATATATATAATTGTGCAGGCCGATGAAGCGGCCATGAACATCTAATGATATAAAAAATATGCAGGAGTCGTCTACAAGCCTCTAGCGATAGCTAAACTGTATCATGGTTGTGACAGAGCCTCGACCTACCCATCAAATTTGTATATATAAAATAGACTCCAAGATCTAGACTTGGTAACTCCGGGGAAGTGGAGCTTACCAACCAAGCTGATGTTAGACTCTGTCTACTGGAGGGTCTGTCCAACTGTCAATCAAGACATGCAGGCATAAAATGCAGCGTCCCCGGCAAAAGAGACGTCAGTACGAAATAATCTACCGAGTATGTAAGGCGACAGAATAATTGAAAGTTGAAATTGAACTGATAATATAATAACTGAAAGTAACTGGGAGTAAAAGATAATCTGAAGATATGCTTACCTGCTGATACTGACTCAACTCTTTCAATATAGTAAGTAAAATAGTTGTCCGACCTTATAAGGCTCAGTATATGTAACTGCTCTACCGTAGTAGGCTCGCTCATAGACTCTTGACCATACTAGGCTCTGTATCTCGGTCATTCTGGGCTCACTCGTAGGCGCCAGACCACAGTAGGCTCGGTATATAACTCACCATCTGATCAGAGGTTGCCTAATAGGGGCCTGCCCAACGATTATAACTTGATGATGGCAAAAATACTGTAATATTGTATATATATATAGACTCTCTGCTCTCTTAGCTGAAAGAAGACAAAACTAAACTGAATATGAAGTCCCGATAAAGGAGAATGCTGTAACTTATGAGACTAGAAAAATGTACGTAAATTCAGGAATATGAACTTCTCTTTATGTCTCGTTATCAAACACATGTAGTTACTGGATCATGCCAAATGAAGGAAACGTTTAGCCTTAACATAACTTATCACAATATGTCCAATAACCACATTATACTCGTCTTGTTGCACCTTAAGCTACAACAATGATAACAATACTATCATCAAGTTACGGAAGGTACAACTATCACACAACGAACTACAAGCTTATTTTGTAACAAAACAGGCAGCATCTCCCCTATAATCTTTACTTCCTCCTAATTCGACATAACACAAAAAATGCAAGAACACAACAATAACAACATATACATCATTTTCCAACCTTATATCCATCACAAAATACCACAAAACATCCCAACATACCCCTATCACTCTATACACAAAACGACAACCATAGTAGTGTCAACCAACCAAAAAGTATAACGACGACGACCAGCCAACCACCCTGCCATTATGTGGTATTTTTCCACAAACTTTCTCCTCCAAAACTCCACAAAAACCACAGCTAAAGAGACAACCCAACAACAACATGAAACACCCCACAAAACAGTCCACTGCAAGTTGAACAACTCGAACTCACGGCTTCCGATCACCATACCGTGAATTCTTATAATTATTGAATGAATTTCTCTACTTTAACAGCAAAAAAAATGGATGAAAAAGGGAAGTATTCTAACCATATTAGGTGAATTTCTTAGCTCTTATCTTGATTCTTCAACCCTTAGGTTTTTCTCCAACTAGAACTTGAAAAGAAAAGAAATTTATTTAGGGTTTTGGGTTGAATTTTTGGGAGGATTTTGCTGGGGTGTACATCTAATTTTTTTGATCTATTATGAGTGTAATATCTGAAGGAAATCAGCTCTTAAAAAGGCTCTTTGTCCAACCTTGGATCTTTCAATTGAGGCCTCTTCTTTTGGCAAGTAGGTGACGCACCTATTTGTCACCTATCAGTCTGCGCAGTCTCGACAAAATGTGAATATCTCTCTATTACAATGTCGTATCAATGAATGATTTACTCCGTTGGAAACTAGACTCATAGATATTCAACTTGTTAGGTAGATCAAATCGTAATTCCATGTACATTTGGAGAAATACTCAGCTATATTTGACCTAATTTTTAACATATTTATGAATGTAACTTGTGATGACATTTGCCAACTTTTGTTCCACAACTCGCTTGAATTCAAAATTTAATACACAACTATCATAAGACTAAAATAACTCATAACATAATATCCTTATCATGTTAATCACCCTAATATCACCCCAAACGTACATGTTATAACATTCCCAACTTATCGACATTCAACGAAATTTATTTTCTTCAATTTATTTAGCTTTTAAGTCTTTCAACCATCATGGAACTTGTTATCCATGATATTAAATATCTTTAACTTCCATGGTAACATGATTAAATTACTTTATGTGCTTTCAAAGATGATCTCATTTGTTAGCTTACATCAATTGACTTACGACATAATTTCACGTACGGGTGTAACATCATTCCCCCCTTTGGAATATTCGTCCTCGAATGTTGACTGATGCGCTTATCAGTTTCATAACTTATAGCTTTTAGGAATATCTTAATATTGTCCTTTCCCTCTAGGCCACTACTCTATGAACAAATCCAAAGGCCAGGGCATTCCTCCCCTTTAGGCCTCTTTCTCACACCACGACCTGTGGTCGGAACTCTTCTGATCTAGTAATTATTGCTACCTTCTATCATGCAGCCTGTACGACTATGTCCTTGTACGGGCGCCTATGAATCTCTTCTCTCATATTTCCTCCAGCTTTTAGCTAATCTCTAGTCCCATTTTGTGAATACAGAGAACTATGACAAGCTATCCCTCTAGGCATCTGTAGGTGTACTGAAGTCCTTCGCGTGGTACTTTGTCAAACTTACGACTATTGCTATCTTTTGTTTCATAGCCTCAGTTACCTATCCTTATGGATTTACTGCATCTAGGTATGTCATACTATACCATAACACTTACTTTAGTTTGTTATTACCGAGGTTTGCTACCCAACTCTAGGTTACTCTATCGTAGCTTAACTTATATGTATAAATCTAAGTCTTTTAATACTTCCTCATTATTGTTCATCTTAAGAATGACAACCTAATCTCCTCTCATACTTCTTAACTTTTATCCATCCATCGTTGATTCAGCTTAATGTTTATCTTAATCTACCACTCATAACTTGAAACCTCTTACGCAATACATTGTCACTAGGGCTCACGTCTCATCGGGGAACATCTTAAGTGATTTGCTTGATCCACTTAGGGGCGATACTATACTTCAATAACCGTATTTCAAAGCATCCCAACATGATTCATCTTATGGGGTATTCTAATCCTGTGCAATTCATGAAATTCATTCTCTTCTAAATTCTCCTAGTCCTAAACTTCTCTGAGTTCACTCATGCTATACTGAGCTTTTTATAACTTATGGAAACCATCAACTCTTTTGTTGTGATGGGTTTAATCCCGAGGACTTACCTATTCTCGTCACCTTCTCACTCACCTTTTCTTATCCTTACTCCTGTCCACCTAAAGCCTTGTTGCTCTACCATACTTTAGCTTGTGACCTACACATATCTATTTATGGTACTCACAACCTTCCTTTCACTTTCTAGCACAATACATTTCCTTATGTTATTCTGGAACCTCAAGCAAAACATCATGCTATCTATAGATCTTCTTTACTCTCATAACTAGACTTCTCAGTACCTGGAAACTATAAGATGGAAGATATGCTAGTAATGACACAACTATAATTTATGGATACTGAATCACTACGTTTCTAGCCCTCTATCTTAAGTCTGGACTATTACCAAGCTTCTGCACTTGAGTATCTCGTACCTTAGTTGCCTTTATCTTACTTACCTTTAGATCTCGCATCATATATTCTGTCTCTTTCATAACCTCGCTTCCACATAGGTGGAATTCACATCCACAACTTGAGGCTCTACTATAATACTTTCACCTCTGGTGCATACACAATCCGATGGGAGCTCCATACTGACTTCTTATGAGGCTAGTACTCTTCTAACTAGCTTTATCATAGAGTCGTTATAGAATATGACTATTGTACTATCTCTCTTGTACATATGATATTAAGGGTGATTCTGTAATGTTCTCAATCACGATTTCTATAATTATCTTGGTCTAGTAATCAGACTCTTGATTAACTTAGCTGATGTAAATCTTTAGTTTCCTCTTCTATATCGGCCTTTAAGTAGGCTTACACTATCTTCTGATATGTGGATCAGGGTATTAGTTTTAGCCCCTCGTGGACGTTATGGAACATCCATGATATAATCTTCTAGCAATTCAAGCTTTTGTCTGTGACGTGGACTCAATTCTTTCTTTTAACTAATGCTAGAGTCTCCTATAGCTGTTTATCAAAATATATGCTGCATGGATAACACTCTGAAATCTTATGTGTGTTCATAATGTATCTAATTCTGGGTCATTGATCGAATAATTCCTTCGCTCCTTCTCATACTTCTAAAAAGTAAGCAATTACTTTTCTGTAATGACCCGGTCTGTTGTTACGTAGAACTTGTATTTTTATTGCTGTCATTGACTTGTCATAGATTGGTTATTCTATTATTGATGTATTACAGTTGATAGGCTTGAAATCGGAATGGTTAAATGAGAATTCAGTAACTTAGTATTTAAAGATAGCCTTATAATGGGAAAAGTCAACTGAGAGTTGACTTATTAGAAAACGACCTCAGAATGCGGATTTTGTGGCTCGGATAGCTTCGTTAGGTGATTTCGGACTTAGGAGTGTGTTCGGAATATTTTTGTGATGTCCGGTGTAGAATTAGGCTTGAATTGGCGAAAGCTAGTTTTTGGCGATTTCCGGTTGGCAATGGAAAATAGGCTATCGGGATCGGAATGGAATTCCGACAGTTAGAACAGGTTCGTAATTTCATTTTGGATATATCTGCAAAATTTCAGGTCAATCAGAGTTGTTTTGGGTAGTTTTGACATCGTTGGTGGAATTTAGAAAATTCAAAGTTCATAGGCTTGAATTCGATGTGTTTTTGGGGTTTTGATGTTGTGTTTGATGTTTCGAAGGCTCGACTAAGTTTGAATGATCATATATGATGCTTTGGTATGTTTGGTTGGGGTCCCGAGGGGCTCAGGATGGTTTCGGGTGGTTAACGGGGAGTTTGGAATGGTTTTGATACTTGCTGATGTTGCTGTGGCTGGTGTTTTCGCACCTGCGGATGGGTAGCCGCAGTGCGATTCCGCAGAAGCGGACGTGGCACCGTAGGTGCGGAAGTTTGGATGAGTGAGAGGATTCTGCAGGTGCTAGGTAATTGCCGCACCTGCAAAGCCGCAGGTGCAGGAGGTCAAGCGCAGGTGCGGAGGCTGAGGACTTTGGGGTCTTTCTGCAGGTGCGCACCTGGGACCGCAGGTGCGGTTCNAATTTTAGCCATTTTTCTCAATATTTCATCCGGGTTTGAAGCTTTTGGAAGGGTTTTGAAGAGGGGATTCGATAGTTCTTCATTGAGGTAAGGTTTTTGGATTCTAAACTCGTTTATATGTGATTAAAGGTCAGATTTTTGGTGGAAAATTGGAGAAAAATCAGTGCAAATTGGGTAATTAGGGCTTGGGATTTAGAGTCTTTAAAAATGGAGATTTGAGGGGTCATTTGGACTCCGAATTTAGTGTTCTTTATATGTACGGACTCATGAGATGATGAAACAGTTTTGTATAAAAATTTCTGAGTTTCGGGACGTGGACCCGGAGGGTCGGGTTTGACCAATTTCGGGATTTTTGAGTATATTTGATACATTTCGATTGGGATTAGTTCCTTAGCATATTATAATGATATACATCTGATTGTTGGTAGATTTGGAGCACTCGGAGGCCGAATTTAGAGGCAAGGGCACTGCGGAGTAGTATATTAGCCGGTTTGGAGGTAAGTAACGCTTCCAAACTTGGAATTGAGGGTTCGAAACCCAAACTATTTGATATTTGATGTTAACTAAGGTGACACACTTGCCAAGTGACGGGCATGCGGGCGTTTACCGAATATTTGTAGCCTGGCTCATCCCATGGCACTGTCTACTGGTTATCTCAGGTTGATATTTGTACTGTGAAGGTGGTATTTACCTTGAACGCAATAGAAATCATGCTAAGTATAAATGTTAAGGCTTCACGCCGATGTGTTCAGACCGGAATGGTCGATTATTGCTGTCTCTATTTATGTTTAATGCTTTCATGTACTCAGTCCTGTTATAGTATATGTTTCATGCCTCAGTCTCGTAAGTTGCTAGTTTATTCTATATTATCATTGATTTGGGCTGATTTTCATATGTTAGAGCATTGTGAGTGAGACTGGAAGGTACTGACTGAGTGAGGCTTGGAGCCTGGTTTTGAGACAGTTATGAGGTCGGACTGCACACCGCAGCGATCCTGGAATCATGCCTTTGTTGGCTTGATATAGCGCTTGGGCTGAAAGGAGCCCCTCCGGAGTCTTTACACCCCTAGTGAGCGCACAACTATTGAGGGATGGATTTCTCTAGACATGGATCTTGTCCAAGTATTATGTTCCGGAGATGGATCTTCTCCGCGGGTCTCATGTTCCGGAGATGTATCTTCTCCGTGGATCTTATGTTCCGGAGATAGATTTTCTTCGTGGGTCTTATGTTCTGGAGATGGATTTCCTCCGTGGGTATTATGTTCCGGAGATGGATATTCTCCGTGGTGGCTGGATCGTCCTTTTTCCTCAGTACTAGGTGACAGTGTCACTTGTGTTTATGTAATATCCGGGATGGACTTCCCTGGGCCGGGAGGCCGTAGTCTAGTACTGAGTGGACCACCTTATGAGAGTTTGATTACTGAGTATACATCATTCTTGATTCTATATGATTTCATGCTAGGATGAAGAGTTATAGACATATTTTTATGCATCGTGTTTATTTCCTGATATATTACTGTCATGTCCGAGTTATATACTGTTGTTTGAATTATCGGAGGTTTAGTCCGTCACTACCTCTCAGCCCGTAGTTTGGTTTCGTTACTATTGAGTTGGTGTAATCACGTTACCCCCTGCACCTTGTGTGCAGATCCAGGTACAACGGGATTCAACTCTGGTCAGTGAGTAGCAACAGTTTTCATCAGAGTTGACGAGGTAGCAGCTGGCGACCGTGATCTCGTCTTCTCTTCCTTTTCTACCGTCGTATTTATTTTCAGACTATGTTGGTCATTTTTTTTTGGTTGTATTAAGTATTAGCAGCTCATGACTGTGTGACACTGGATCCGGGGTCGTAGGATTTGGGTTTTGAATTTCATAAACTAGTTTCCAAATTTTGATTTATTATTATTTTTATCCACAAACTTGTTAAGAAGGATATTTTATTGGAAATTGTATTTAGTTAAATAAAATGGGTGGCTTGCCTGGTTCCACGACAGGCGCCATCACGACTCTGGAAATGGGTCGTGACAATTTGGTATCAGAGCGCTAGGTTAAATAGGTCTCACCAGTCATGAGCAGGTTTAGTAGAGTCTTGCGGATCGGTACAGAGAATTCTGTACTTATCTTCGAGAGGCTGCAGAACCTTTAGGAAAAATCTTACATTCTCGAACTCTTGTCGTGCGAATTCATTGATTCAACCTGAAGCGTAATCCTTTGAACTTCTTTCATGTATTCAAATGCGCACGTGAGCGCTCAGTATCAGCCGTGCACCGATGGTTTGTGACTTCCATGAATGTGATGTGATTTTAGCATGCTTGGGGCCAGTCTAGAGGACTTGAGGCTGGATTTTTTATCTGTAGCTTGAGTGCCGAGATTTCATTTGTGTGAGCATATGTATTGGGGACTTATAGGTCCATTTGTGTCCTTATTGATGAAACTTTGTGACTAGATGACCACGTGGTGAGTTTGATTGATAGTTAGATGTGTTCAGGTTGTTTGATTGTGACAAGAATGGACTAGCGGGAAATGTGGCAAGGACCATTAAGTATTTGACGTCTATATTGAGTTAGGATACGGCTTCGAGTTGATAGTGTATTGAAGAACCTACCATGTGGTTTAGTTGTGGAGTGAAGTAGATTTTTTTGTTGTGTTATGAGTTCCTGGTGATGTATTTTGGGTTGACCAATGCCCCAGCAGCGTTCACGTATTTGATCGACGGTGTATTCAACCGTGTTATAACTCATTTTTTATTGTATTTATTGATGGCATCCTGCCGTACTCTCGTAGCCAGGGATAACATACTCGGCATTTGATGATGGTATTACAAGGGTATAGGGAGGATAAGCTTTGTGCGAAGTTCTCCAAGTGTGAATTATTGGCTTAGTTCAGTAGCATTCTAGGGACACGTGGTGTCCATCGAAAGTATCTATGTGGTCAGACGAGTGTGAGTGGAGCTTCCAGAAGCTCAAGAATTCCTGGACCACAGCTCCAGTGTTAGTATTGCCATCAGCTTCAGGTTCTTATACCGCTTATGGGATGTCTCGAGGGCAGGCAGTGGTTGTGTTCTACTGTAGGAAGGTATAGTGATTGTGTGATAGCTATGATATTCGGAAGTGTATAGGGAGATAACATTTTGAGATTTAGCAGGTAGGGGTATCTCCTGCGGGTTGTCCTGAGGTGTGTGACCCTTATGTTTATCTGTGGTAAGTTCTCTCTATCAGTAAATGATGCATGTTGCAATTTGAGTTTAGATCGCTTGTGGGAGTTGGAATGACCATCACAATGGTGGATGCGAGATTGGCAATTGATTTGAGTGTTAGATGGTTTGGGTCATATAAGCTTATGAAGGATTTAGTTGAATCCCACCACAACATGGTGGCACTGATAATGTATGGGCATATTCTTGTTTATTGTGATCCTTGGATTTGAGCCAAGTGGGGGAGTTCGTTATTGATAAGTTGATTACATGATTATGTGTTGTAGTGGTTTCAGTTCGAGGTATATTGGTGAATCAATTATGACCTACAGAGGTGGAGTCTGGGAATTACTCGAGTAATGGAAATTTCTTCGATACAAGTTGTAATGTACTTTACGGATAGTGGAATTCATTGTATGATGGAGTTGTACTGGTAAGTGTAGAGTGTGCAATGTATGAGCGTGCTTGTTGCTTCAAAGGTGTGGATTACTTTCCTAGTATGTGGATTGCAAGCGGGGTCAGGTCGTTCTGTTTACTTGGTTAGTGTAATTGAAATTTCGTAGAGTAAATGGCGTTCGAGAATGGTTCAGACGGATTCAAGGTTATATGTAGCGATCGAGGATCTTCAAGGTGTGAGAAGGGCTAGAACTAAGATTACGGGAAAGGTGTCAAGGCTTGTGGTGTATTTGCATTATCATGGATTCTATCCACCAGTATCAGGAAAGTGAAGGTAATGACTTTAAATTCGTAGGAAGTCTCTTCAAAGTAAGTATTTCTAATGTGGTGCATTTGGGGATAATTTAGGGAGTATTCAGCGGCCTATGAGCCTTAGATGGTATTTTTTTATACTCGGGTTTCATACGGTGAGTCGGGATTGATAATTGTGGTATTATGGCAAGAAGAAGTATCAATTCGAAGGTAAGTCAGAAGGAACTTGAATAAATAGGACATCTTGGTAGTAGTTTGGATCGGGATAATAAGGGATATGGTTAGTTCTTTGGGTGTTTATAAGGTAATGAGTTGTTACAGGTGTTTATTAGAAATTCTCTTGGAATTTGGTGGCATGCGGTATCTTGGTTGAGTTAGAAGGATTCAGTCCTGACGGTTTGGTGTTGTACAAGTGTGATTCGGTAGTTCTTAATGGTTTCTACCACGGTTGAAGATGTATATTTCTACGGGCGTGAGGGCCAGGTGATGTATAGTGATTTTGTTTCTAGATGGATCGAATGGAAAGTTCTTGGCTAGATGGGTACGTAGTTGTTGTGGCTAGGAAGGGAGCATGAAGTTCTCATATTTATCATAGGATTGCATGGCGTATGCGGTATTTTGTGTATAGTGGAGAGTGGCATATGTGAGGTCACGGTTCAGTTCTGGAAGGAAGGTCAGAACTAGCAGCTTTATATGATTAGGTAAAGGATACCACTATTGGGTGGATGGATGAGAGTATACATTCATTAAGGACAATGTGTTTAAGGCAATGTGTTGAATAAGGGTGCTTCATTGGTGTCACGACTCTCTTTTGTTGGATCGACTGCTGATATTCAAGGTTTCTTGGTGACACAGAGGAATTATGGGGGTATCCCATGCGGAATGATAAAGTATTAGGGGCGTGTTATACATTTGAGCGGTGGAATTGGGATCAGATATGGTAATTGGTGCGCCTCATGGATTTTGAGACTGGGAGTTTTCATGAACAGATTATTTTTGTAGTTGTGAACTACGAGGATGCGAGCAAGCTAGTCAGGTGTTAGTATATGTCATGATTCAGTCATTATGAACGTTCGGAGAGTTATCTACCTGTTGTGGGTGACCAGAGTTGACTTAGAGTTATTGGTAGGCTGGTATGGGTGTGTGGTCTGCACCGAGTCGGAATTGTTGACTCCGAAATGCTATTGTTGAGGGATGTACCATTTGATTTTCATTGAGCTTATTCGTGCTTTGGAGTGATCTATGAGTTACCTTTCAGTGTTCGAGGAGTTATGGTAATTGGTTATATATGCATAGGGTGCGGTCCTAATTGGGCTTATTGGGATTGAGACGTGTTGGTCACGTTATTGCTGGTTTGGGTGGCATGGTATCGTCCGATTTTCTCCCGTGATTATGGCAATGCACTTTGAGTAATTAATGCCGAATTTTGCATGGTTACTGATTTTGAGCAAGGTGGTTTGGAGTGTGTCATGTGGTCCAGCGGTTGGATGGGATCACGCTTTGCAGCTCGGTTAGGTAGAGGTATGATCCTTGGTGTCGGATTTGTGTGATATGGTTTCACGATGTGTATCAGGCTTTTAGTATGATGTGGTAATGGTAAGTGTTAGTGGAAGGATAGCCCTCTCGTGCGAGTCTTCTTTATTTAATAAATTGAACTCTTGGTATGTGGTTATTGAGTGCACATGTTGCATAAGTTATGGCTCTGGATGGTATTGATACTGATCGGGCGAATGGTTACTGGGTTATATGTGTTTCTTTCATCATCGGCAATATATGGAAGTGTTAGAACGAGGCATGGTTTGATAAGAGGGTATGTACCGGTATTGAGTTGTTTGAACAACTGTTGTGGTTAGGAGTTATCGCTATGAGTGGTTGAGCCACGCGGTATATTATGTGATTTCATATTGAGTTATGGATATGGGTTGACACAACGTGTTCAGACTATTTCAGCTTATAGTCGTGGAAATTTGAACTTGTAAATTATTTCAGATTTGATAATGAAATTTCAGTTATGTTGTGTTATCGGACGTAGATGGGGTAAGGTGACATGGGATCACCTCCGAATATGTGCATGGAAGGTTACACAAAATTTTTTGGTGGTGTTGGAACAAATCTAGGCACGGTCGAGGACGAACGTATGTTTAAGTGGGGGAGAATGTAACGACCCAGTCTGTTATTACGTAGAACTTGCATTTTTATTGTTGTCATTGACTTTCCATGGATTGNATAGCTTCGTTAGGTGATTTGGGACTTAGGAGTGTGTTCGGAATATTTTTGTGATGTCCGGTGTAGAATTAGGCTTGAATTGGCGAAAGCTAGTTTTTGGCGATTTTCGGTTGGCAGTGGAAAATAGGCTTTCGGGGCCGGAATGGAGTTCCGACAGTTGGAACAGGTTCGTAATGTCATTTTGGATATGTCTGCAAAATTTCAGGTCAATCGGAGTTGTTTTGGGTAGTTTCGGCATCGTTGGTGGAATTTAGAAAATTCAAAGTTCATAGGCTTGAATTCGATGTGTTTTTGGGGTTTTGATGTTGTGTTTGATGTTTCGAAGGCTCGAATAAGTTTGAATGATCTTATATGATGCTTTGGTATGTTTGGTTGGGGTCCCGAGGGGCTCGGGATGGTTTCGGGTGGTTAACGGGGAGTTTGGAATAGTTTTGATACTTGCTGATGTTTCTATTGCTGGTGCTTTCGCACCTGCGGATGGGGAGCCGCAGGTGCGGTTCCGCAGGAGCGGACGTGGCACCGCAGGTGCGGAAGTTTGGCTGAGTGAGAGGATTTCGCAGGTTCTAGGTAATTGCCGCACCTGCGAAGCCGCAGGTGCGGGAGGTCGAGCGTAGGTGCGGAGGATGAGGACTTTGGGGTCTTTCTGCAGGTGCGCACCTGGGACCGCATGTGCGGTTCTGCACGTGCGCGTAAGTGGTCGCATGTGCGGAACCACTGTCCAGAGAGTATAAAAACATGCCTTCTCGAATTTTAGCCATTTTTCTCAATGTTTCATCCGGGTTTGAAGCTTTTGGAAGGGTTTTGAAGAGGGGATTCAATAGTTCTTCATTGAGGTAAGATTTTTGGATTCTAAACTCGTTTATATGTGATTAAAAGTCAGATTTATGGTGGAAAATTAAGGAAAAATCAGTGCAAATTGAGTAATTAGGGTTTGGGATTTAGAGTCTTTAAAAATGGAGATTTGAGGGGTCATTTGGACTCCGAATTTAGTGTTCTTTTTATGTACGGACTCGTGAGATGATGAAGAACAATTCTGTATAAAAATTTCTGAGTTTCGGGACGTGGACCCGGAGGGTCGGGTTTGACCAATTTCGGGATTTTTGAGTATTTTTTATACATTTCGATTGGGATTAGTTCCTTAGCATATTATAATGATATACATCTGATTGTTGGTAGATTTGGAGCACTCGGAGGCCGAATTTAGAGGCAAGGGCACTGCGGAGTAGTATATTAGCCGGTTTGGAGGTAAGTAACGCTTCCAAACTTGGAACTGAGGGTTCGAAACCCAAACTATTTGATATTTGATGTTAACTAAGGTGACACACTTGCCAAGTGACGGGAAAGCGGGCGTTTACCGAATATTTGTAGCCTGACTCATCCCATGGCACTGTCTAATGGTTATCTCAGGTTGATATTTGTACTGTGAAGGTGGTATTACCTTGAACGGAATAGAAATCATGCTAAGTATAAATGTTAAGGCTTCACGCCGATATGTTCAGACCGGAACGGTCGATTATTGCTGCCTCTATCTGTGATTATTATTTTCATGTACTCAGTCCTGTTAAAGTATATGTTTCATGCCTCAGTCTCGTAAGTTGCTAGTTTATTCTGTATTATCATTGATTTGGGCTGATTTTCATATGTTAGAGCATTGTGAGTGAGACTGGAAGGTACTGACTGAGGTTTGAAGCCTGGTTTTGAGACAGTTATGAGGTCGGACTGCACACCGCAGCGATCCTGGAATCATGCCTTTGTTGGCTTGATATAGCGCTTGGGCTGAAAGGATCCCCTTCGGAGTCTTTACACCCCTAGTGAGCGCACAAATATTGAGGGATGGATTTCCTTGGACATGGATCTTGTCCGAGTATTATGTTCCGGAGATGGATCTTCTCCGTGGTGGCTGGATCGGCCTTTTTCCTCAGTACTAGGTGACAGTGTCACTTGTGTTTATGTAATATCCGGGATGGACTTTCCTAGGCCGGGAGGCCGTAGTCTAGTACTGAGTGGACCACCTTATGAGAGTTTGATTTCTGCGTATACATTATTCTTGATTCTATATGAATTCATGCTAGGATGCAGAGTTACAGACATATGTTGATGCATCATGTTTATTTCCTGATATATTACTGCCATGTCCGAGTTATATACTGTTGTTCGAATTATCGGAGGTTTAGTCCGTCACTACCTCTTAGCCCGTAGTTTGGTTTCGTTACTACTGAGTTGGTGTAATCACGTTACCCCCTGCACCTTGTGTGCAGATCTAGGTACAGCGGGATTCAGCTCTAGTCAGTGAGTAGCAGCAGTTTTCATCAGAGTTGACGAGGTAGCAGCTGGCGACCGTGATCTCGTCTTCTCTTCCTTTTCTACCATCGTATTTATTTTCAGACTATGTCGGTCATTTCTTTTTGGTTGTATTAAGTATTAGCAGCTCATGACTGTGTGACACTGGATCCGGGGCCGTAGGATTTGGGTTTTGAATTTCATAAACTAGTTTCCAAATTTTGATTTATTATTATTTTTATCCACAGACTTGTTAAGAAGGATATTTTATTGGAAATTTTATTTAGTTAGATAAAATGGGTGGCTTGCCTGGTTCCACGACAGGCGCCATCACGACTCCGGAAATGGGTCGTGACATTTTCTTGGTTGTTCTGCCACTTGTTGCATGAATACTTGACTTATCTTAGTGCACATGCCTATTGGAATTTCATGCAACTCATATGATCTCGAATATTACTTTGTAGTTTACTTCCCGTTCCTTAGTCACGATAGGTGCCACTTTCTTACGGAGTGCATACCATATTATAGTGAGACTGCTGACCGTTTCTTCTTTAGGTCACTGTACTTATGTTGAAGCATTCTTCCTTATTTCCTCAGCTAGTCTTTTATTGCCGTGCTTAGGGAAGACCCTCTGACTCTTGTAAAGTTGTGAGCTTATTACATTGTATACCCCACAGTATTTCCGATGTTATTACTCGCCTATCATTATCCTTAGTTACTTACCCCCGCGCCCTTATGCTCGTAGGATTGCTTCTGAATTGCTATTTTAGTTGTCTCCCTAGTGGCACTCTCTTTTATTTCCATAACACTTATATTGTACCTTCTACTACCCCAAATCCTATCTGAATATTTCTCGAGGATTACGATGTTGTATCTGAGAGGCCGAATTTCCTATGCTGGGTTTCACTACGTTTATCTTGCATGATTGATCACGCTCAACTATGTCTTCTATAAAGACTAAACGGGCGTTGCAAATATAAAT